>JAOCNA010000025.1:215942-228515 GCA_026546675.1 Papilio helenus | reverse complement strand
GACTCTCGAAAAAGTCCTCTACGGCAGCTATAACCGCGTCATTATCGTGAAATTTTGTTCCACGAATTTCCTCTTTTAATTTTGGAAATAAGTGAAAATCACTTGGGGCTAAGTCCGGAGAATATGGTGGGTGGTAAAACATGATTTGTAAATGTGGCGAATATTATAATTTGTGTTATTAACGTAGTAGTATGTAGAAAACAATATTTTGTATGGTGCAAGGTTTGGCAATATCTTTCTCATATGTAGAAATTTCGATGACGTCATAAGTCGTGTAAAAGTCTTCACTTTGTAAGTGATTGTAAAGTAAAGTATGGTGGCCACTGTTTGCCTTGAAGAGGAATTTACAGATTCATCGGGCTTGAGGTGGCCGAGCGCAGATGGCGCTTAGCCTAAACCTCGTTTGTTTGTTCGAGTTCTTTGCTTGTTTTTCGAATGTTCCTCAAGATATGCTCTCTAACAGTGCCGAACAGCCTACTTGACTGGTAAAGTTAAAACCGGTTATACACAGATCAGGCGTGTAGTGGAAGTCTTTCCTATTATACTCGTACTTTAGTCTTTCCACGTTTTACCTGGTGTGTTTGTTTGAGTTGGTGTTATTGTCCTCTACCTTTTTATTATGAGAAAGGATGAAAGGGAAAAACCCTTTTTATATCCCCTCTGTCTGTTCAGAATAGGAAATGCACTGATTTATCATTAATATCAATGAGTAGGAGTCACTGCGCTATTTTAGCAATTAAAGGTGGCTGTTTGTTACATTTTAACATTTCGTGTTCTCTTGTATTTGGGTCACAAGTATTCTTTTTAAAACTATCATTATGATTATTGTCTAAGTTGCACTTGTTTGTCACTTATAGAAGAGTTATCTCAAACAACTATAAGCATACCAACCTAGAAGGTTGTCATTCAATGGAAATTCATGTCAATATATAGTATGTATGCATTGTGGCATAGGATAATGGCAGTCACACTCAAGTGACACCAAATATGAACTTCTTTTTGGAAAAGTAACAAAATTCCTTCTTTACTAAGTCAAAGGTGTGAAATGGAAGTGATTCCCTCTCATCTGATTGTGTGCTTGAGGCATAATTTTACTCTTTGATTTTTATACAAAGGAAAAAAAGTGTAAATGGCATTTGCAGCGGATGGGGACATAATGAGGATATTTCCTCTACCTACTGGCATACCTATGCCTCCTCATTATATGCAGCCTTTACACTTAAAATGAAAAATGCTTTGTTCCACCAAATTATATAATTTTTTAGTGACTGCCTCCTGTGGTAGGTGGAATCCTGTGTTACAGAGAGCAGTGCCTTCTCTTAATCTAGTTACCATTGTTTATAAAGTTTTGGTATCATGGATATCTAGGGGCAGTGGTCACTTCACTATTTTAGTGCATTCTGGTGGCCGCTTTTGATTCACATCATACTAAATAAGCAATGATATTCTATGTATTTTAAACTAGAATACATAAAAGGAAATAATGTTTTAAACTGAGTATTTACTTTTATTGCTCCTATGACATGGAGATTGTTTTTGTCAACGCCTCACTCTGCCAATGTGACGGATTGCTAGCAGTATAGTATCCCACACTAATACCAAACACAGACAGTAATTGGTGTCAATGTTGTGTGTTGGTTTTGTTACTTTAGTGTTGTTGGTATGAGACAATGTCTGCATCGCTAGTCACCATCCTACTGCTGCTGGAATAGTGTTTTGCGCAGTGACTGCCGGGTAACTCCAACCTGGAAAATGTAAGAATTTATTTAAACTTTGTGGTTATTCAGTAGCATTATCGTTACATGATGTTGTATTAAACGATGCTATTTCTCTTTCTGTAAAATGTATTTCAACATTTTGTATAATAATATAGATCAGTTATTGATCTGTTTGGAATTAACAATTTCTTACATTTTAGCTATTTTAGCTATGGACAAATGTTAATATAATCTATTCTTGTTAAACCTAATAAGGAAGGTATGACAGTGTAAGGAATAGGGTGAGTGAGAGTCTGTGAAATTTGAGAGTAAAGAATGTGATTATGATATTGACATATTCTTTTCCATTTTAATTACCTTTGTCTTCATTTCTTCTTGTTCTCTTGATATTTTATCATTGTCGGATAACAAACTTAGAGGCTCACTGATGCCTCTCAGCTTTGGACAGCTGGTGTGACACTGACTTTCTTTTGTATTTCCGTCAGTAGCTTCTTATGGTTGACATCGGTCACTTCATCCTCTGAATCTCTCTGTTTTGGAATATGTTTCATTATAACAGTCCCAAAAACTCTCAAATTACTTATCAGGCTTCTTTCCTGTCCATATTTCAAAAGGTGTTTTTCCCTTCAAATTTGATACAGCCGTCCGATTTTGTAGATACACGGCGAGCTTCATCAGTCTTAAATGTTTTCTATAAATAAATAAAACAAAGAAAATTCCTTCTACAACAATATTATACATTAATCTGTCAGAGGTTATTTGTAAATCACCTGAACATTTAATTCCCATTTTCTCTATATTTTTGGCTTCACCGTGGTCGGAGTAATCTCGACGCACCACGGCTACTGAGCCCCACCGCCACGACAAGGCGGGAACCGTCTGGCAGGGGTGATACGACACCTGGTCCAAGGAAGCTGATTAATATTGTAAGGGTTCGCTAATTTATAGTATTATTTAATTAAATTGAGGACGGTCATTAGATTTGACTTGATAATGCAGTCGTCTCCAATGGTTATGATGCCTGGTTAGTTAATTTGTTCTGTGGATAATTGGTTACCACATATTATGTTTATTTTGCGTGAATGACAGCAAAATATGTAGCTGTTGACTTCATCTGTGTCCATTGATCTTTCATATTGTGAAGTGCATTGTTGGTCGCGTTTGGAAATAGCGCTGTCAGCGATGTCTTCATTTGCCCAGAACTTTGTATGTTGCTTAAGTTAACCATTTCAACTGAATGGCTTATCATCCAACCGAGCTTCGTGTTATCAGCTATGTATGGGGATGATGTTTCGCGGATTAGTCTGGGTAGAATATTTGGAGTATAAACTTTGACGCTTAAAATTAAGTCTTTTGGTTGTCTTATGTAATATTCTGGATCGGCCAGTTTAACGTCCTTTAGGCTTTTCCATTCTGCCACATTCAATGCCAAATGCATTGTAAATTGCATCTCTGTAAGCAGTTTTTGGTAATGAATGTACTACTGGGGCCATAAGTTTAACTAATCTATTCAACTCATCACTTTGTTTTTAAACGCAAACGGTACAACGCGAGAGCGTCAAATGTTGCGTCTTCTATAATCCTAGGGTATAGTAGATTGCGCACCAATCGATACGTCTCCTCCGTGAGGTGTGTCAATAGTACCGTATTTTCATTGCTTTTTAAATTTGCAAAAAATCCTCATCCGGATATAATAATGAAGTAACGGCCCGACCCGAGGTTCCTGAAGGAGTCCTCCAGTTCAATAAATTAAAAACTCCACACACAATCTTGATCTTCTACCTTCCTCTTTTTTATATGCCAATGTTACCGGAGCAGCAAAAGGGCTATATGACTATTAAATTCCTTTGAAGCAACTTTGATATTTGTTGTTCTATTTCTTTCATATCCTCAATAGTACACCGATATGGTCTTTTGGCACAATATTTATCTATTAATAAATCAATATGTGCTTCATAGTCTTTTACAGTACCTATATCATATTTATCTTTTGCAAAAAGTGAGTTGTATTTATTGACTAATTTATCTATTTGTGACTGTTTTTGTGGATCTAAATGATGTACTGAAATGTTAAAGTTTTCAACTTCTAAATTTTCATTAAAGTTTATTTGAATTTCGTCCTTACTTTTAGTTATTTTATCAATATTGTCATCCGTTTTTTTACAATTTTCTATATTTTGTTTTTCTTCTACTTTAGTACCTGTAAAGCCAGGAATATTTTCTATGTGTTTAGGATTGTTTTTTTGTGTAATCATTAGTTCTTCATTCTGGATCAAGTTAAACTTCTTTATACAGTCTAATCCAATTAAAAAATTGTAATCGAAATTTTCTTCATCAATTACAAAAACATTCATAACCTTTTCAATCTCGAAAATCTTTATTTTTAAAGTAACTATTCCAATAGACTTTTTTACGCCATTAATCGTTTTTAAATTTGCATTACTTTTATTATTGTTTATAGTGCCTTTCTTCAAGGATAGTAATTTTGAATTGATCAAGGACACATTAGAACCTGAATCATAAATTCCTGAAGTATCGACTGTATCATTTATTGTTAGTTTTTTTTGATCAATGGCGGGATAGTTAGTTTTTTGGATCAATTTCATTTAATTCTGTTTCTAATTCTGAATTGTTAACACTTCTTATCTCTCTTTTTGGAGTTTCATTACTTTTAAACCAACACAAAGATTCTGGATGATAGCGTGTTCCCTTTTTCTCTTTTTCACAAATTTTGCATGGACTGATCGCATTTCTTACATTTTTATCTCTGAGTTTACTGTCAAATCCTACTTTCTTTTCTAGGTTCTTTTTAATTACTAAATGTTCTAAACTTCGGATGTTATTAAATAAATCCTCGGTTTCTTTCAAATTGTTTCTATCTATTTTATCTGAGACAAAATTTGGTAGCCCTGTTGCAATTAAATCAACCAAGGTTTGCTTATCTATTGCTGTATTTATCTCTAATAAAAGTCTTTCCTTTTTTAAAGCATATTCAAGTAATGAGCCCTGTCTATATTTAAACAACATAGCATACCTGACCGGCGACCAACCTTTATCTGCATAAGTCTCACAAAAGTTTTTTTTCCACAATGACCACTCAGAGTTTAATGTATGCTTCATGAGCATGGAACTATACCAGTCCCTGCTTGACTCCTCTAAAAATAATCTAAATACTTCAATTTTCTCAATATCTTTTTCTATTCCTAAGCGCGCACATTCAGTTTCAAAAATATTTATCCATTGGGACACATTTGATGTTTTATTATTGAATTTTTCTATCACAAACTTCTCTGACAATTTTGTGATGTTATGTGATGTAGTTGTTTGTTTTTTCTTTTCCGTAAAATGCTCTAGTATTTTTGTTAAAGCCTCTTCTGAGATTCCTGCGTTGGGAGTTTGTTGTTGTGTTTCAGGTGGAGCTTCTTCCAGCAAATATCCTTTAAACTGCATATTTCCATCATCATCGCTATAACCAGCCTGCATCTCCGGTGTCATTGATATAAGAGATATGTCAAATTTTAAATATCTACCATTTTAAAATCAAATCGAATACTACTAAGGCTTCAATACCGGCTTCTTTTATTTTATCGTTTGATTTTCCTCCTTATTAGACGATACAAAGTAACTTTGATTAAACCAGCAGCCATTTCCAAGTCAAAAGGGAAGCTGTAATGTGACGTAATCTATTAGAGAAGTTTCATCGAAGTAATTTAAAATATCAATGTCCACTTACAATGATCTTAACAGAGATTTAATTATCGCTTCTTTAACGATTACACAAATTAGCGAACATCAGAAACGATTGTTTTCTTAAATAAATCCTTTCTTTGTTAAGAAATAAAAGACATACAAACATATTGTTATTTCCTAATTTAATTTTGCTTGCATTAAATAAAAGTAAAGATTATTTTATATGTAATTAAGTTTAAAGTCATCATTAACGTAAATGTAATCAGAGATAGACTTAAATTAGAGACAAAATAAAAGTTAATCATAGCCGACCGTTTGTCTACACCGACATAAGTAGGTATGTTTATATCGACGGACTCTACGCTGCGTAGCAGGCTACGCTTGGCTTTTGCTCTGCTACGAGCATGTTACCATCCAAATTATGTGTGTACTAATTCGATCATGTGTATTTTGTTATAGACATATAGTCGTTGATTTAATATTTTTTCTAATATTATAATTATTATTCTATATTAAGGGTTATTAAATTTATATAGATATATCATGTACTAGTTTTCTCCCGTGATTTCGTCGGTGTGGAATTCAAAAAACAAAAGTAAGTATTATCCTCCGACACTTTGCTCTACTTCTATGTCAAATTTTATCGAGATCCGTTCAACCTTTCAGACGGTAAACTCTAACAAACATCCACCAATCTAAATATTCAGTCTGTTCCAATATCACCGCGTGTGGCTTAATCCATTTTAAAGTATAAGGTGTCATTTAATTTATTACATTTCGTTATCTTCTCCGGAGGTGACGCTAGAGAGACTTGCTGATTATTTAAACTAAAATTTGTTTTAATTCAATAAGAGTGGCATTGACATGTTGAGTAGATGTAAAAGGGTTCATTTACTACAATATACAAACATAATATTTGCCGCGTTTGGCGGCGGGCCAGAGCGTTTACGGAGCGTAACACAATCAAAAGGGGTTTCATATTGTGTGTAAACAAATGCACATCTTGTATGCTCACTTGTTAGCACTGAGAATGTCAAAATACGCATATAAGCATTGTGAGTACTCGTACTTAGGAAATATTAAATAATTAGACACAACGTTTGTATAAGTATAGAAAGATTATTTTAGTAACTATTAGAAAAGTAACAAGTAATAATAACTATCCGTCCTTCTTCCCACTGGCTTAAATGTAACTATAGGTATACCTAAGTGTGAAAGGAAAACGGACTTTTAGTAACTTTCACCAATTTTTTGACTTAGATAAAAAACGCTATCTTTAAAACAATGTCTATGAATAAAAATACAACAAATAACTGATAATGTTTTCTACGTTTCAAATAATCAAATTTTTTGTGTTTTGTAAATTCGTCAATTAATAACTTCTAAAGAAGTTAATTATGGGACGAAGCCCTCAATATTGGGTCAAGGCTTTTTCGTCTATACGTAAAAAGACCTATTTCCATACAACCTGATGAGATAAAAATAGAAATAACTTTGAGGTGCCTTCCGCACCCACACAGACACGTTTCAGGAATGCTGATTCGATTTCTGTGAAATGAACCAACGCGTCATTACAGCAGATAATGTCGAGAGCCTCGGCGATGAGGGGGGGGGACAAAGAAAAACTATTTTGTGGCAAACCCTTAGCTTTTGGAAACTCAGTCACCATTAACAAAAAGAACGCCTACCTTTTAGAACATTGCAAAAAACATACAATAATATCATTGTAACATTTGACATGTGCAAGTTTATCCTGGTATATTGTGAGATAACCTTAGAAGGTCTTTGATAAAACATTAATGTAATATAAATAGGCTCGAGGCTTTCCAAAAGGTTATCCTTATATGTATTTTCCACGTTAAGTCACACTGACAACTGAAAACTCTAAAACGTCCTATGGTGTTGACAAAATGTGTACGAAAAAAACAACTGAAACTACGATCTTAGAGCATGGCTAAAAAAGTTAAGAACTTAAGCCGTTAAACTCATACTAGTTATGTAACATTACTAGGTATTGGTAACTGGTACGTCAGTTTAATTAGTAACTAAAACCTTGGCTTGTATTAACTTGAAACGTTACAAAATCTTACATTACAATTTATTGCTGACTTAAAAGTCCTAAGTACAGGTGCGGTATTGTATGCTAAGTGTTTTTTTCCACTTAGGTATTTGTCGCGCGGCAAATATGGTTTGGAACAGTTGAAATAATAAAATACGTGACTTCATAAAAAAAAAAACCCAAGCGGGCAGAATTGCGCGACTATCCGTCAAGTGAAAATTGATTCTAAGAGCGGGCGCACACCTTTGACTAAACTGTTGCACAACAATTGTGCGATTGTCAATTGTTTCGCTGCCAATTCATCTGCTTGGTTGCACTACTAAAAATCAAGTAGCGTGCGCACCTCCGTTTAAGCTCATAGGGATCAAAGCGAGACTAAGCAGTTGTGGTTAGTTGATAGTTTAGTTTCAGGTGTACCCACGCTCTTGTAGTATAAATCGTGGAATATGCAACGTTGACAGAAGCTCGTTCTCACGACTCGCCACTAACCGCCGAGTGGAGCCGTTCTCGTATTACATTCGTTGGAAAGGAAATGTTTTAACATTCATATTCTATTCAGCAGGTAAAACCGAAAACCGTGTTTCTGTTAACTTTGTTTAATGCGCAATTACGGATTGCTAATCTACTTACCTAACATTTATTACTAGAAATTGTAATTAAGCTAATTAATTATAAATTCCAAGATTTTATTGAAAGCACAAAAATGACGTAGAAACTTTACTAAAACCTAACAAATAACAAAATAATTAATTAGATCCATCTCAGCGCTCTGTTGTTTTTATTTATCGAAGACATTGATCAGAATAGAAACTAACGATCTTTAAGTTTCTTGTTTTTCTTTAAGTCGAGGACTCGCTGTACACTGAGTATTTTTCTTGTTTTTGTTTACCTTTCCTTTCCTTTACCCTAATTAGTTGATGATAAATTTTATTTCTCGCAGTTAAACCCTTTCAGATATTTGAATTCTCTGACAAGGTGCCAATAATTCATAATATAGAAAAGACGATGTAATTACGCTACTTCACTTCTCAATTAAATAAAAAGACAATGTCAAGATTGTTTGCAATACCAGCAGAAAGCAACATTACCGGCAATAAGGCGCCTTGCAATATAACTTTGTAAGTGCTCATCGCGGTGCCGTTGCTTCTGCCAAGACACGGTTCATAACATTACTGCCCTCCTTTTGAATCTCTGCCGCAATTCAAACAAATCATATCTTTTCTTACTAATATTATAATGCAGCATTTTGGATGGATGGATAGATGTTTGTTAAAGTTTAGAGCCTGAACGGCTGAACAGATCTCTATGAAATTTGGCTTAGATGGAGAGGATAGTGTGGAAGAATACACATGCTTCTCGCTTTTGTTTCTTTTTAATCTCATGCGGACGGAGTCGCGGAGGAAAGCTAGTTAAATATATATTTATATCTAAACTAACTGCCGCTCGTAACTTCGACCGCGCGGAATTAAAAACATAATGGTTAAGTAACCTATGTGTTCTTCCAGACTATGCTCTACATCCATGCCGAATTTCATGGAGATCCCTTCACTCGTTTAGAAGATACCTTCTGAAAAGCATCCATCCAAGCATAGAAACTTTCGCATTTATAATATTAATCGTAAGATTGTGAATTTTGATGACACCAAATCGCTAAAGTTAATTCCAAAGTCCATTAATGTGACTAAAATGTACGAGATGTACCCAAAATAGTAAATAGAAGCAATTTAATGTATCTCTTCATTAAAATAGAGCTTGTCAGACCTGTCGACATGCCAAACAGTTAAGGTATCGAGTATGTGAAAAGCACAAAAGCTTTTATTTATATCCATGACTAACAATGTCGCATCGAACTGTCTCCGTTAAAATGTCCAATTGAAGCCGTGAATATTACGCCGTCGCGCCAGCAGTCTGTTATATTTCTAATTGTCTATTCAAATCTATTCCGATGATATTTCATACACAAACAATCAAATTGGAGTGTCTGTATGTGATATTAAAAAAACAATCCCAGAGATAACGAAAATCGCATTTAAAAAAATATTTGTCTGCCTGATCGCAAGCCGCGTTTGTTCCGGGTAATCTCCGAAACCGCTGGGCCGATTTTGACGGTACTTCGACTGGAGGGTAGCTGGTGCACGCGGGAATGTAATAGGCTTTATTTTTAACTCTGCGCTACCGAAGTTTGCGGGTGACAATTCATATACTTATGAAATGTCCGTAGTGGTTTTAATTTAAGACAAGTTCTTGCTAAACATTGTTAGCGTCCGTCAGTGTATCTCTCGCTGAGTGGCCGTGTCAACGTAAAATTAAATTGTAGTTAAGGCAGCGGTTGCGCGTAGCGTAATTAGTGAACGAAAGTTGAACAATAATTGATAAGACGTACTCATACAAAAGGTAATGTATTTCACGAAGACCCGAAACATAATCGGTGTGTTCCAGCGTAAGCGCATCGGTTAAAAGTATTTTTCAACCCTAAAGGTCTGAAGTTAAACATATCGTTTGTAATTATCGAAATCATCAAATCATTATTCTAACTGAAATCTTTTTCGTTTATCTGCGGTATTTTGAATTAACTTAATAAACGAAAATACATTTTGTTCAAATTTTACCGATCTAATAATCGCAAGAGCGATAGAAAAATTGATCTACGTATTGTATAAACAACGATACAATAATTTTTGTACTCCGTTTGATACAAAGTAATTAAAAACATCTATCCTTACAATGTCGGACTAACAATTATTTTAGCCGCTTTTTATTTTAATAATTATTTTGTTTTATAAAAAAAACTCTCCCAATGATTCATTAATTGTGTGTTTCAAAATTAAGTAAATTTCTTAGCCGCCTTAAATTGCAAAGAAAACCAAAAGATTAGACAGAAAGACAAATACCTGTTGGTGCTGCATGAGTATGCTATTGCAATCATTTTTTGTCGACTTTAGCTGAGGATACGTTCGAGAGAAGATTGGAAGAAAGCGCTACTTCCATATCATAACATACGAAGGCGAAGAAGTACATAATAGTTAAATTGACATCATACAATTGAATATCAGTGAATTTTCTTTATAGTAAAATTTAAATACAACGAATAGAAATCATTTCCTGGTAAAGAGGTACCCATAAAAGCAATTGTTTTTATTGAGGGTAAAAGTGGAGACGATAGCTAACTAACTTGTAACTACAGAAGTGACCTGAAACATAACGATCTGTGGAGTCCGCCCTCGCGCCCTCGCGCCCATCTCCCTAATAAAGAAAAGGACTCAACAAACAATAATTTCCTTTTTCTTTCGCTACAGTATATAAGACCGCTCCGTCCTAAATTGAACATCGGAAACATGAATAAAATTTTATGGAAACTCTCTATACAAAGACAATATCTATTAAACTCAACATAATGTGCAAACACGAGTAGGAATAAAAATAAAATACGGATAAGATACACGGTAACAGATGAAAAACGTACGATCAATGAGTGAGAATGATTAATGATTAACACCATCTGCGCTCAGATTGATAACTGACAATGAAAGGGCTTTGACGTCACTAAATGAGGTGATAGGATCTGCTTTAAGGCTATTATTTAAAGCAAAATGTTCTGCGCATACGACTTAAGTCATTCAGTCGCTTAGTAGGGTAGTTTATTTTTACAGTACGCGGCGGCAAACGAACTACGGCCACCTGAAGTGCTAGAATTGCGAGGTGACCGCTATCCATCGACATCCGCAATAAATTGAAAGTTTAGTATCGCCTTCTTTTGGTCAATGGACTTTCCAAAAAAAACATTTATTGAAAGAATAAGAGATAAATTTAGAAGAATAAAAATGTATTCATAAACCTGTAGTTTTAGTTTACGTTTTAAAATTATTAAGTTGTAATTAAGACATGGTCAGTTTGCGTTCTGGTCGTACTCGTAGTAAGGCCGTGTCCGCGCAAGGCCCGACGGCCGACGGAAGTAAATCTCAACCGACTCGATAAATCAAATAAAAATCAAAATGATTCTTTTTATCAAAAATAAATACAGAATTTTCGTCCAACAACGGGACACAAAACATTCTGTAAAATAGGTTTTGAATAAATGATTTCAACCGGAAATCAAATTATTAATCGAAAAGTTTACTCGATATCCGGTTTTATAAAACGCCAACGAAAAAAAAATTCATTTTACTTATTTCTAAATCGCCGTATTGAAAATAATCCAAAAAATAAAAATGTTATCAAACAAAAACATGATAAAAAATGATGACAACTTAAAAAAAATTAAAAGATGTTTGAAAATCGTAAAAATAAGTTATAATTTAAAAAAACAATTAGAAATGATATATTGATTGAAAAATATTTAAAAATCTTTAGAAAAATAAATTTGAACCAAAAAAATTAAAAAACCCAGTAAAGTAAAAGTCGAAAAATAAAAAATAAAATATATATGAAAATGAAAGATGTCATCATGTATGTGTACACTTACCTAAGAGCATGGAAACGCGCGAAGTACACCGGGAACTTGGGAGGCACAGAGAGAACACCCGCTCAGGTCGGCGGACGGCGCGCGAATCGCGGAATCCAACGGCGTAGCCCGCGGACTCGGTTCCCGTGAGCGGGAGAGGCGTCCCCTTTAATCTGTTGCGTCGCGCATGAGCAACTCATCTCATTACCATAGGACGAATCTTCTGGAAACTGCACCGATACCTCCAATTTTGAGACGTTACAGCGCCACTGAACAAAGTAATATTCGAGTGGTGACATCCCTAAGCTTCCTAAAGCACACGTTACATACATTAACGACTTTTCTACCTGAGGTATATTATTCTGACTACTTCATCAACGCCTCTAAAAAACATATTACCATGATTTGTTAATTTAATAAATATTAGGCATAAATATACTTGAATGTTTTTGTACAAATACACGACAAGCTCACGTTAAGGTACCTTGGTCGGAAAAATCTTTATGGAAATGTCTTTTGGAACTTTTGGAACTCTATCAAATTGTCAATCTTTTTACTGTGTTTCTACTGGGTAAACATGCGCAAAAACATATTGATATCTCCCTCTCGAACTCCCTGAACAACTGAGTTAGAAATATAATTATTTTTTGTGTTTATAAACAATA
>JAOCNA010000025.1:205828-215842 GCA_026546675.1 Papilio helenus | reverse complement strand
CTGTTTTACATGCTAAGGTGGAAAACGAGCGGGCCGCCACCTGAACTTGCCGGAAAAGCGAAGCGACCGCTGCCTATAGACATCCACATCTCCACACGCATTGACTACCCTTAATTACGCAGTAGGTATGACGGCCGACGATATCATATCATAAAAAGGATATTTCTCTTTCCTATGCGTCTTCACCACAGCTAAATCCACTTTCCCTTCCCATCCTTTCCTTGTGCTCCGGCACCACACACATCAAACGAAACGCTAAACTACTTCCACTTTACGCCTTTCTTCTGTATGGTCATGGTGGCGAGCCGGCCCATTCGTGCAAAGATATTAAAGCGGGCTCTCCCACTGTTCTATGCACTAGTCCCGGCTATGACCTCATTAAACATTTCTTTAGAAAAATGGCACGTTGGTATCTAAGAGCTTGCGCACACCTGAAACTAAACTATCGCACAACTCTTTAGTGGCGCTTTAATTCCTATGAGCTTACCTGGAGGTGCGCACACTACTCTATTTTCAGTCGTGCAACTAAATAGTTGAATTGGCAGCGAAACAATCGACAATCGTACAACAGGTGTGCGATAATTTAGTCACAGATGTGCGCACGCTCTTAACGTTCGCCGTTTCTTGGACTAGCTTATGATAAACTTTGTTTTGATGAATTTATTATTGACACAATTTATTTTATCCAGTTAATTTTAAGACATAACTTATTTGTATTTTTTTACTTTGCATTTTTACTGCTTCGACATTTGTATTGGCATTATATTATATTTTCTTAATAAATGAAAACATAATTTTCATGGCAGTGAATACATACTGATAAATTGAAAAAAATTGGGTATAAATGCTCTACTTACAATTAACAAGACAGTTACTGTAATGTTGTGTTGTTTTGACTAGGTTTTAATTTAAGAAACAAGTAAACCCGATTGACTTTCATAACATGTTTGCTGTTTTATCATATTTTTAGAGTTTGTACCATCGTAAAATTATTACAATCTCTATATCTTTATTTTTTAAAAGAGAATGGGAATAAATGTATGTAGTCAAAATTTACGGTAATTATATTACATAACATGTATTGAAATAACAGTTAGGGGCGAGACGGGGTCGCTTCATCGGCGACCGCAGCCGACGCGACACGGACAGTTCACCTATGACTGACGGTTCTGTCAATTATATAGTTTATCTGTTAACTTTAGCTTAGTTCATTTATAGTAAGCCTTTAAATACATTTCACGCCAATGTCCACTTAGTGGCGAGCCGCGCCGATACTCCGTACGCTGCCTTTTATGATGACTGATCTGCTGTGACCAGCCGTCAATCGAAATAGGCTTTTACATTTAAACCTACATTATACGATGTTTTATAAATAAATTTGCATTTGCAGTATTAATTTTGGTAAAACAGCAAGACACTTTCAAGATTTCAGTGTTACCTAAATCTTCGTGATCTACAAGTTGACGACATGAATAAGGCCCGATGGGATACTACACCGCGTCCGGTTTTCATCAAAGGATCAATCTCAGACCGATCCAATTTGTTAAACATTTCTGATGGAGGTTCCAAGAAGGTCAAATATAAAAAACATTAATAGGTGTACCTTCAAATCTTTTACGTAATGCGACTGTGACGAATAACGTTATGTAAAGACTAAGTACCTAATTATTATATTATTCAATCTTTCATCTTTCACAAAAAACATAAATTAATTAATGTTTGCTTGCCTCCTTAGTGTTCGTAAACTGCATTGTGAGAAAAAATTTTGCAAATATTTTCAAAGTGTACCAAATCAGTTTTGAACCCAGAATTTATTTTCAGATTTCATGAGACATTTTGCTTGCGCTTCGTCATTGAAATAGAACTTTTTGTTAGACTGTTAATTACACGTTATTTTGACTTTGGCTTAGCGCTCCGGATCGGATTCAACTTATTACCTGCATTGTAACATATCAATTCAATTTAAATGTAATTTAATCTTGATCTTTGAATCGTGGTAAAAGTCGCAACGTAAAGGTTTAACCTGCGCTTGTGATTCCTCGTAGAATGAAATCTGATACTGCTAGGTAGATAATATAATCGTGAGAACGTACAACACTAGTTTGTCCTTTGTTCTAGATAGAGCTTTTGCTGTATGGACAATGACATCACTCTCTACATACATAAAGCTATAGATTTCAGATACGGTATTAAGTGGTATTGGTGCTCTGCAAGAATTCTTACAAGACACATCTAGTACTAACACGCTTGCATACTATTTGGTTTCATCTACGGGTCTTTATAAAAAGTGATTATTTTTTGTCTTAAATCCAATAAATATCCGATAAACAATTAAAAACCGTTTGATTGATATTCTGTAACAGTGTAACGATAACGCAATTGAATCAGCAATGCGGTGGCAACAACCGCCCATTTATCTGATGATAAAATAGATAATATTGTGCTATGGATGTCACAAGTACAATGCATCAAATAAATGACATATGACGTTATTTACTACACTGTTAAAATGTCAATGTCTTTTACAATCATTTGAAGCTTTTACAGCGAGTTTCCACTGTTCTCACGACTGTATAACAACAATATTACTATACCTCTCACACTCTTTAAAACTATAATGATAACAATAATGTTCTATTACACATATTGAATTAACGGAAATATTCAATTTTAACTAGACACAGCTCTACATTTATGAACATGAAACAGAAATTTCAACCAGCCAAACAATATTACCACACTAGCATTCGCCCGCGGCTTCGTCCGCGTGGAATTAAAAATAAACAAAAGCAAGTAACCTATGTATATGATCTTCCAGATTACCCTTTACATCTATGCAAAATTTCGGCCATCCAAAGTTTCGCATTCATAATATTAGTAAGATAAGAAGTACGACGAAGGTTAAAATTCTTTAAATTATTTCTACAAACTAATTGGAAAACTGTACTCTTTCAACTTAAAATAAAATATCAAACATGCATTTTTTTGAATAAAGCGAAGGAAATTGCGAAAGCTTAAGCACATTCGAGCGCTCACTTCCGTAGCGTTTCAAATCAAAATGTCGATGTGAAAACAGTTCGACGTGACGTCACGTTCATAGCTTCGGATACCAAATTACCATACGATAGGCGATTGCTCTTTTACAACAAAATTACATTCACCGTTGCTTTATATTTACAACGTTTTATACAAAAGCGATTTTCTTTAATCCCTTCATAAAACCTTTCAAAACAAAAATTTTAATTGGCCAACTTAATCTACGTGTTAGTTTACTGTCGACTGAATCTCGACTGTTGAATGCAACCAAACACGAGGACGTTAAATATTGATCTTTATAGAAATTCTCCATTGAACATAAACATAATTCTTTATTTTGATACAATCAATATTTATACGTTCTATCAAAATTTATATTTTGTAAAAAACGCGTAGATTTAATAAATCATAAGAAACATTAAAAAGATCAAACTGCGTTGATCCCAAAGTAACTTCTGTCGTTATTAAGAGTAATTAATGTGTAAAAATGTTTTATAAATTATGTAACGCTATAAAACATTGGTAAGTGGATACTGTTAAAAAAATAATCCAGCTTCAAGTGACTGATGATCGTGGACAACCTTCGTGTACGAAAAACGAGCGAAAAAGTTTAGATTAACTCGACGTATGATGCCGCCGCCATAAATAACTGAAGTAGTTTCGGTGGAAACAAGCAATTAATAAGTGTCCGTTAGCGCATACGAGTACGATGTAAGTTTACCTTTTATTCGGTAGATGGAATTTAAAACATCCTTCTATCGATAGTATAAAAAGAAAATACAACAAAATTATTTTTATTCCGCTTGAAAAATGTTTGCTTTAACTCCCTTAACTGGTTACTGGTGGCTGATATTGACAAGGTGATTTTTGTCATGTCGTGTCTAAAAAGGAAGACTTCTTAATGTTAAGCATTAACTTAGATCGTAAACTATATCAATAAGCAAATGAATACAAGCATAACAGTCTTTGATACAGGAAAGAGGACAACGTATAATATTTAAATAAAAATAAAAATTGACGTATTAAAAATAATTACCGCGCATGTGGCTGTTTAGTGTAGTTGATACATTACTTATTTAGAAATAAACTTAAGTATAGTGAAAGAAGCCGAGAATTATATTGATATGATAGATATAAATAGCCAACAGGTATGAAACTCTAAAGCATACATATTTGTATTTTTGTACATTCCGTTTCAAATTTAATTGAAACGTACATACATAAAACCTGCTGTCAAATTTCCGGATGAAATTTTAACATTGTAACTCACCAACTTTTAAAACACGACACTGGATTGTTTGAGTTTAAATCGTATTTAAGCTCAGCATTTAACGTGCATGCATACACCGAAAGTCTGGATGATTTTCTAAAACGAATTTCAAAGCGAGACTGTAGACTGTGTGTAATCTCCTATACGACGCTAAATGTCCAACCGTAGTTCTACGTAACTTTTAACGAATTTAATGCGAATTCATTTTATAAAGCATTATTAAAATTTTGTATGTCACACCGTCCGACGTCGCCTTTGTCACGTCTGCCTTTGTCACTCCTCGGGCTTCTATATCGAGCCCTAAAGAGTCTTGATAATGGACAATTACAAGCTTATTCGGATTGATTGTGGAAATATTGACTTTGAGAATAAAAAAATCACATTCAATTTTACATTGTTTTAGTAATAATACCTGTGCTTGTGTAGGCAAGATTTTATTTGATAGTTAAAAATTTTCCCCGCGATTTCAACTGAACAGTTCAGCTCTTCAGTTAAAACTGTCAGAACTGAGAGAGCTACAGATAGCGACTTAAAATTACAAATAATTTGCTTCAATTTGATTTGGCCAATATGTAAATGTACGTCGAGACGTAGAGATCATCTTTGAATGATCTCTGTCCTAAATCCTCATCCTAGTTCCATATTGATTTATTCATATCCAAACAGCCTCATTTTACTTAACATACTTATCTCAACATTGTGTAAACTCAAACCAAAGGGAACGAGAACTGTTCACGCATCTTTGAACCCGCTAATATTACTACTAAGAAAGTGTTACGTACACTAATCTATACATATAATTAAATTGGAGTGTATGTTTGTAATATCAAAAGAAAAATTCCAGATTTCGAGAAAATGGTGTATTTACGTTGCTGGTAACGAAAATCGCGTTTAATCATTTTTTGGCTGTCTGTCTGTCTGACCGCAAGCCGCGTTTGTTCCGAGTAATCTCCGAAACCGTTGGGCCGATTTCGACCGGACTTTCACTGAAGGGTAGCTGACGTAGACTGGTATATTATAGGCTACTTTTTATCTTATTATTGCGTGGACGAAGTCGCAAGGTACAGCTAGTAATTAATAAAATTACTTTACTTTGCCCACAAAAAACCACCATGTTTAATTGGATCTTAGTTGTTTATTTATTTACTGCAAGGAGCGGAGTCTGACGTCGTGACTAAAAGAATGGTAAAAAAAATTAAAATAAGTTTATAAGAAAAATCCTGAGCAACGTGGAGATTTTCCTCTTCTCTTTGAGGTGCAGTTGACGTAATTACTTTTTAGCTTTGTAGTATCATAACTAAAGCATCTTTTCATAATAATGCAAGTTCATTTTGCCAATAAATGTTTAACAGTGGAAAGTCTAAAGAACAAGAATAGCTGTTACTTAGTTCATGATATGAATGTATATAATAAAACAAATATTATTTAGAATAATAATGATTAAACAAAAGTACAAATGTACAAATGTATTTGTCAGATTTTATTATAATAGTATTCATCGAACCTTGGGTTGAGGCGACGCGCGATCATTGCGGTTGTGTAACAAGTAGCGGACATGGTTTTAAAGCCAAGGTCCGAGTAATTGCTAAGACAAATTCGCCTTATTTGTCGCAGTACATAAATAGACAAAAACAAAAGCATTCAGTGAAAACAGCCGACAAGCGGCGGCGGAAGTTGAATTCCATAAACACGATATAACTTTTCACAATTCGGGACTGATTGAAGTTTCCTTACCAACATATATTAGATCCGCATGTTACAAAGGAAATAATTTGGAATTCGTGAATAAGGTTGATTTGTTGTTGATTGATAATCGGTGTTTGATAACTCAATCATAAGCTTAAGAGTACAGATATGATTGATCTTATCTACCACGTTATATGCATTCAGTTTATATAAAACAGTTTTTTTACCGACTTCTGTACGAATCACGTCGCGATGGCATATTGTTGATAATTATAATTACATTAGACTATGGAAATGTTGTGCTAATTTACAGCTCTCAACTCTACTTCAGTGAAACGGGAAAGACCTCGTTATCTTTATAGAAATGAATATTTTCATATCTCTTGTAATTCGAAATTCCGTTATCATTTTTATTAACTTCAATATTTTAGTAAGTACCTACTTCAATGTGTTTTACCTAATAAAATCAAATTTATACAACATCAATAGCTACATAGTAATGTTAGCATTTATTATTAATAATACCGGATGAAATAATAAAATAAAATGTTCTGTTAAACGATCCTTATTTCTGACTTTTATCATTTTACAGTACTTGTCTAACTTACATTGGTATTCATTTCGTTAATTATACAAAAATGTTTTATTACATGTCAATACAAGGACACGAGGTGGCACTAAACTTGACAACTGATATACTTAGTACCTTTCAGAGAAAGTAGCGGTGAAAAAATGTTGTTCATTATGCCACATCTGTATATTTTTTAAATGTCTTTGATTCCCATAATTATTTCAGTAAAATATTCGCTCGCTCCTACCTTAAGTTTCTTACTAATTAATAAATAATACTACAAATAAGACCAAATCCTGTTCATTTTTAGCCAGGACCTAGTTTAGATTGCGAACTCACGCGCTTGCTTCTTATTTGCGCTCAGTGAACAGCGTTTGCTAAATCTAGTTTTGTTTTGAAAACCACTCGGCGTAAGAATTTGTTCCATTTCTTAGTTAATCTAGGTGTATGGAAATCGGTAGTTATTCGCATTAATTCGTGAAACAAGGTATAAAAAAATCTGTCAGGCTTTTTAAAGTTAGATTAACGTATTTATATTATAACTAGCTTTCTCCCGTGACTGTCCGCGCGGAATTAAAAAAAAACAAAAGTGAGTAGCCTATGTGTTCGTCCAGACTACAACTATACCAAATTTCATCGAAATGCGTTCAGCCGTTTAGGCTGCAAACTCTAACAAACATCTACATAAACATTCCCATTTATAATATTATTATACTATGATTGTTTACTAATTATATTGTTGCATCTTAACAAATTAATATAGCTTTAGGTTTATTTGTGCAATGACGAGATAGGCTCGTACTTTTTTGTGCAGAATTAACAATAACACGTGATCGTAAGTTACCATTATTATGCTCATGGCCCTAATATCAACAAATGTTAAACTATATGTTATATCAGCACACGTGATATTTTCTAAACTATAAAACATGGCAACATTCGCCCGTACAGTAACCGCTCCCTCATTGGTCAAAATATCACACTTTCAAGATGAGTTAGTTCCCAAATATACCAACTGCCATATGAACCTTGTCGATCTATAACGGCATAAGCAATGAGATATATTAAGTTATATCATATTAAAACTTTGTGTATACTTTAATAGAAGTTCAATATGTCCGTGATAATAGAAGTAATCAAAGCGATCGTTACGGATAATCATAGTAAACAATGGAGGCAATTAGCTCAGCTCTCATATGACGACAGTTAATTCAACCATTTCCGCGGCAACTGACAAACCTTAACTTTATTACTCACTTCTTTTGTAAATAATCCTAGCAATCGATTAGCGGGCAATAAACACTTTATCAGGAAATGATAAGAAACAGAAGCGCCTCCGGTATTCAAAAAGAAGATGCTTGTCCTGCCTGCCCTATCCTATCTATTTGATGTGATAAAAATGAAAGTGGGTCAAAAATTATGACTATAAAATACCATCAACAGACTATGAAAGTCTTATATTTCACTAAACCTGTAACAAATTAGTTAAGTTAGATGTTTGTGCAGCCACTTGTCAGTTAAATTTATCCGGGTCGTTGAACAAGAAGTTTCATAAACGATGAAATAACTCTAAAACTACTGGACCGACTCTCTTCTTGCACCATTAAAAAGCTACGTTATCAGTGAGTAACCTAGGCTATTTTTTTTTAATGTCACAGGGACGAAGTCGCACAGTTAGTAGCAACTTATAAATGGGAATCCGTGCCCCTAACCTTTAGACTATAGGTGTTACAGATGATAGTCAACGGAATAAATAGAATTAATCAGTCCGCAAATCTCATGAAAAAATCTCGTCGAAACAAATTTTCACTACATTAGTCTCATAATAAGTCAGCGTCAGCAAAAGTGGTGGGGGTTGGGTGGGGTTAAAGCAATCAGCGGTTACACCGGCGCGCCGGCGGCGCAGCAGCGATCGGTCGCCTGGAACCTTTTTAATTACGCCAATATATCACTTCATTTGTGAATTTTCAAAGTTCGCACTCATTTAGCTTGCACAGGTAACTTTCAGCATTTGCGGTGATTTCGCCACTGAATAGCTACCGAATTAGCTTCACGGGGCGATGGTTTGAATAAGTGATGCGGAAATATTATCTTCCTTTACAACTTTAGTGTAGGAAAATGAGGCTTGAATAGCACAATAATTAATTTTAAATTTTCATCACAAGTTTCCGACCATTTTTAGTTTAAAGCATACATAATTTTAAAACATTTATGGCCGGTTTCTCAGCTAATTTTAACTACGTAACTTGAGTTTTACTCCTTTGAAATTTAGTTCAAACTAACACTAATGAATCAGTAAGTAATGATTAAATAATTGAAAACTTTAGCAACCCAGCATTAGTAAATTACCATTCGATATGCTTAGTTTAGAAAATAAAACAAAAGTGGACTGTGGCTTATTTGATTTTATACCTATCTATACATATAATAAAATAAAAGTGTCTGTTTGTAATATCAAAAGAAAAATTCCAGATTTCGGGAAGATGATGTTTTTGCGTTGCTCATAACGAAAATCGCATTTAAAAAATTTTTGTCTGTCAGTCCGCAAGCCGCGTTTGTTCCGGATAATCTCCAAAACGGCTGGGCCGATTTCCACCGGACCTTCACTGAAGGGTAGCTGACATAGACGGGCATATTATAGTCTACGTTTTTTATCTTAATATTGCGGACGAAGTCGCGGGTAACAGCTGGTCGAGAATATATCACATAAACAAGGATGCTGTTACCAGTTGTAAGTATTCTCATAGAAAAATAAACTGCGATGCAAAAACAAATGACTGTCGTTTATCAATGAAAGCCCTTGATTTATTTATTTTCATTAATAATACCTTAAGTAAAACATAATATGAATCATTTAATAAGTCACAGCACATTACGTCTCATAAACATATACCTTGGCTCATTTCTTTCACGGTTAGTGACCTGAAACGTATGGGCAATTTGTTTGACGTCAGCGGAGAACATACATTGATAATATTTGATAAATGTTGCGCATTCTCAGTCGGCCAGAATATTTTCGACCTTAATGCGAGAATCGCGTTCCCATAACAGATAGTCTTATCTTCGAAACACCTTTACAATCTAGGTCATATGAGGCCAGACACTTAATAGTACGGTGCCATTTTGTACTGTGCTTTTGATATGAGCTTTTATTTTTATGTTACTCATATCTAAAAAATACTGGTTCTAATGTGTAACATACTTTATACTTAATTTTTTTCATGTTCAAGGTACTAACTTAACTGCTAACAGTGTCTTGTAAAATTATTTTATCTGGATACCTAAGTTTTTAAAAGATTAATGGTATTGGCGATACTTCCTTCTTACAGTCATGTGTAAGGCCCCTTACTTTATTACTTTAATCACTTCATTACCATCATCACCAGCTCTCTATACATCCCCACCGAGGGGCTCGGAGCCTACCCTAATAAGGAGTGACTAGGTCATAGTC
>JAOCNA010000025.1:183800-202198 GCA_026546675.1 Papilio helenus | reverse complement strand
GACATTTTTTTTCCAAATACGCTACGAAAAAAACGATATAAATCTTGACCACAAATATCTATAAATCGTGGCTTTCGGTACAATGTGCTATACTATATACTCTGTCATTCTTGAGTAAATCTTTTTGCTGGAAGTTTTTCTAGCAAAGTGACGCGGGGCGCAATGAACCGTCCAAAGTTAAGGCCTTCAACCATACTTGAATTCACCCTGTCATCTCGTTACGTTATTTATATCAAGTTCTATTTGCTTATGTATATGAATGAAACACTTTATTTTTACGCTTGCTTTTATAAACATAGCCTTTTCCAATTAACGTAAAAACTTTGTACCTCTTTTAAGGATATAACAAGAATGGATGAATGTGAGGTTTGACACAGTTAAACATCATGTAGAGAGGTCCAACCAAAAAAATCTTTGATTTTGAATTATGGGCGACTACTAAAATTATAATTCATTAACAAAATTAAATTACAATGGACTCTAATAAAATTCTCTGTGAAAACGAGTGATATTTTTTAACCATGAAAGCAACTAATCGAAAATTGGCAGATTAATTTGTGCAGGCGCTTTAAATTAAAACTTTAAAAACAATGTGCAATAAATTAAATGCTTTCTCAACACACCTAGTTTAAGAGAAAAAGAAAATAATAATGCATCTCTTGAATTAATAATAATAGTGATAATCTTAAAAATATTACTTCTCCAAGTCGATTATTTTGATAAAAATAATAAGAATAGGAACTAGAGGGCGCTGTAATTAATTTCCTTGGAGTGTAAATAAAACTTAAAATTTGAGTATTTGCAGCGTTTAATTTTAGCAACATATTACGGCTGTACTAGTGGAGCACAGACGTGCTCCTCTAAACATTTCAACATTTGTGCTGAATACTTGTCAACGGTGAGTCGAATTAATAATTGTTTTTTAGAGATAAAACAATTCTAAACCACGTTTTTTGTTTTTACAATAGTAAAATATCAAAATATACAAAGCTGAGCGCCGTTGCGATACGTTTTAATATAGTTCAGCTGAAATATTTCGAACTATTTTTGTTGTCAAAATTAGTCTGAACATTTTCCTTGCGTAATAATGAATTGTGATAATTCCTTTACAGCAAATTATTTTATGTCTGATAGTTTTTTGCATCCAAACAATAGTGATAAATTAATTTACGATTTATGCATAAAATATTGACCAAGTGGAGCGCATGCATTTCGAGATGTGTCAGTTGTGGTTTGAATTATTTTTTTTGTAATTTAACGCGAATTTTTCTTCCTGAACTTCGAAACATTAGAGAAAATATATTTTTTTAAATTATTATTTAAATATTATTGGGACAACCAATAAGTATTTTTACAAAGTAGATAATGGTAATTATTAAACAGAGAGCAAATAATAATAGCTCCTCAGTACTACGTTTAGACATTTTTGCGTTTTTCACCCCATGGGTGGGGGTCAGGGTGTTTCCGAACTTAGTGCGCGTGTCGCGAAGATTTTTTCTTTCGTTTTTCGGCCCAATGCATTGGCGAGGAAGTCTCAAATAATTTTTGAAATGTGATGTCTCAAAGAGGGTCGAAAAACACTGATTTGATAACGAATCAAACCTACAATTACCCGATAAGGCAATTAAACTCGTAGAGAATCCCAGTAGCGAAGTCGTATAAAACTTAATCTGCATTACTTTGACTCGAGGAAATGATTAATCTAACATGAGTTACCCGAGAAAGATTACGATAATTCTCTATGGACTAGTGAGCATATCAGCAAACAACATAAAAATGTAAAAATATATTAAGTACTTAACTATCTAACTTACATATATCGCAATACGTGTTTAATACTAGTATCACTTTTGTGGAAACCCACAAAAAGACCACGTAATGTTTCGTGACAAAAACACGAATATTGATTTCGACTTCACGATTTCCTCGAAATTCTCAATCGAATCAAAACAATCGAAAGAGTGGTCTTAAATAGTATCGTCGAACTAAATTTAGCAAATGGGGCGATTCCAGTGGACTAAATGTCAGGAGTTACGTACTCGCAGCCGGCAATAGTTCAAGAATCGCATTTCGGTTCCCAATTAAAAAAAAACTCATCGCTTATATTTCACACAACAATGTGATATATTATACAATATACCTAACTGCCTATATCTATATCACATTGCTAAATATTATAAAAGTTTAACGAACCACGGGTAGGGTAGTTTGAAAGCATTGCAATGCGGTCACAGGACATGAGTAGTCAAAGTAATGTCCAAAGGTTTTATTACCGTTTTAAATGACGATATTTTATTTTTGGACCAATAACTTCTTGCGACCTCAGTATTTGCTACTAAGAAAGAGGTACTCAATTTGTCTGTTTTTTTTTTAGTAATATCTGTCAGGTGGTTCAGAAATACAATTTTAAAATCTAAGTAATCAAACCACGGAACATAGTATTGATTTACAATGCATGTATTTTCGGCAAAACACAACGATCATTTCCATGCATTTTCCCATGCTTACCAAACAATTCCATGTAATGAACAGTTATTTCAATTAGCTTCCATGAACTACTACTCTTACGATATCCAAATGGATTAAATTTATACTCGTAGAAGCTAATTACAAGAAATTTTACAAAGTTACAAACAACTAGCTGTTGCTCGCGATTTCGCCTGCTTGAAATTAAAAAAATATAGCCTATGTTACTCAGTAAAACCTTTCTAACGGTGAAAGATTTTTTTAAATCGGCTCAGTAGCTTTTGAGTTATTTTGATACATATATAAACACTAAAATACAAATCTTTCCTCTTTATAATATTAATGTAGAAAACAACTAATACTGAACTTGTATGTCTAGAAAAGCAATAATTTCAGCGATAAATGATCGACTTGTGTTAAAAAAATAAATTTTCATACGCGCATCATTTTTTGTACGTCCAATGTCATTGTCAATGTTACAACATTTCCATAAAGGGGATTTGTCCACGTTATTTTGTGCAACGTTGCACACAGTCTCGCGAAATGTAACCGTGACTTATTCTCGATATGACAATACCAAAATGTTATTACATCTTTATTATCAATTATATAGACAAACAATCAAACTACTTATTTAATTATCATCTTCATTTCTAGATATGTCCTACGTTTATGAAGATATAGATCCCGCTTTCGCAGAGAAATGTGGCGATATGATGCTTTATTCTACTCAGGTTGGATTCCTTAAGAATCTTGCCGAAGAACTCGTCGCATTAGCCAACGAAGACAAATGGTTGGAAACATTTGAAACTATCGAAAATGATAAAAAAGTCGAGGCGGTAATGATGAATAAGAAGGTTTGTATGTGCGGATTCAGCTAAAAACAAATTTAAGTATCATCATTCGGATAACTCATTTTTATTTTTGCAGTTAATGAACGCCCTTAAAGAAGTCTTCTCTCGAATCCAACCTATCTACCGGGACAAAGACGCTAAAATTGCGCAGGAGAAGCGCAAAGCCGCGGCTGAAGCCATGAGAGACGGGGAGCTTGACAAGAGTTTGGGACTAGCGAGTCAAGCCGTGCTTAGATCACCTATGATTGGTAATGTTACTACATAATTCATTTTTATTAATTTTAAAATTAAAAACATCTGATAACAATAAAAATAATCTAATTATATACAGACGTGGACGAGTCAGTAGACGGGGGCGTCTCCCTCGCCCTAGGGCTGTGGCTGCGCTCCGAAATTTTAATGCGATGTAACAGATACGAAGCGGCCCTGGAAGATTTGAAGATGGCTTTAAAAGAACGAATACCAGCTCGGATGCGTGGCCAATATTACTGGAGATTAGGAAATTGTTATAAAGGTACGTCTAACTAAATATAAACTAGATGATGCATGTGCAACCCTTGTCTAGATTTCCATTTTAATTTTTAAGGTGTCGGAGAAGCGACAAGAGCCAAAGTATCGTATGAAATAGCGAGCAGATTGTTAACAAACGATGAAAAGGCTAAAATTCAGTTGCAGCAAGACATGGAATCTCTAGACTACTCCCTTGCACCGAAAAGTTCCGAAGGCCGCAAAGGTAACTCATTAAATAACTAAAGAAATAGTCAGGTTTTTAACATCCTTAGTATATCATTACGTACACATAGTTGTAGGTTTTAAAGACATCAATCTTTTTTGTTTTAGATTTTACAAATGTTAATCGGTTCAAATACAATAGCTCAGTGTAGGATTACGTAAGACATTTAAGAACCTGAACTAACCCGTAATTGTATATGCGTTCTGTTAAACAGGTGCTGTGCTTTCCGGCGGTGCTAAACACGCCATGCCGGCACTCTCCAACTTGATAGAAATAACAGAGGACGAGGCGAAGGTACTCGCTCATTAATTAAATTACTACAATCACTGCCAATACTATAAACGAAAATAAGTTGTTTAAACAAGTTTACATATCTTTAGAAATATTTTACATCCATATTTTTTATTTGCTAGCAAAAGGATATAGAGTTAATGGGCCTCTTTTTCTAATCCTGAAACCTGAGATTTATTATTGCAAATAACATGTTTGGTTTCAGGGTCGGTATGCTGTCGCTTCTATGCCCGTTAAAACTGGAAACGTACTTCTGATTGATAAACCTTATGCAGCGTGTCTTTTCCACAAATATTATGGTACACATTGTCACCATTGTTTACGAAGGTAAAGGTTCTTGTAAATTATTTCATAAACTTTATTTTCTTGAAGTTATTTAAATGTACAAAAGAAGCCACTTTAAGGTGTTTTAAAAGATAAATAATAAACTATTTGAACTACTTACTACGATGTAATAATTCGTTTAGGTTGGAAGACTGCGTGGAAGTAGCCCCGGTGTGGTGTCCTAAATGTTCGGGAGTAGCTTTCTGTAGCATTCAGTGCAGGGATATCGCTGTCTCCACATATCATTCATACGAATGTCCTTTTATGGGATTATTTATAGGTAAGATTACTTTATTGCAATAGGACTGCTACTCTACTGCAGTTGAAACTCTAGGTAGTTTCAATACTCGAACAGATTTTAAATATTTTTTTCTTACCATTCTAAGGGGCAGGAATGTCGGTGCTCAGTCATATAGCATTAAGGATGGTCACTCAGGTCGGTCTCGAAACGAGTCTCGCCATATATACAAAATTTTTGTCCTCTGAAGAAGTTTCTGACACTGGCGTAAAAAGGAATCCTAGAAAATCTAAAACAAGGAATCGAAAAGAAAGAGTAACACGTACTAGAATGGGCCTCGGTATATTATCCGGTGAAGATATTACTAAGGAGGGGGATAATAGTTTAGATGACAAACAAAAAGATTTATTAAAGCAAGCAGATGAAGTATATAGACTCTGTACTCACTCGGGACAAAGAAACGGAGACGATTATTTAAAAAGAATCGTGATAGCGATGTTCCTGACTGAATGTTTAAAAAGAAGTGGCTTCTTCAAGGATAAAGAAAATGGACAGCAAGATTCAAGTATCTAAGTTAAATTATGATTTTTCTAGTTGAAATTATTCGATTAATAATATATAAGCATAAAAATAGTTATTGATTTGTTTGTATAATATTCCAGACGAGTTATCTATCTGCAAGCTGATAATAAAGAACCTCCAGCTACTTCAGTTCAATGCGCATGAGATCTACGAGACGCTACGAGGTGCGCACATGTTCACCGGCTCAAAGCCCGTGTACATTGCAGTCGGCATTTACTGTACCGGCGCTCTGTTCAACCACGAGTGTAGTCCAGCGGTGGCAAGGTACAGTGCCATACACTTTATGACACAATTCACAAAAAACTGGCGCTGTGCAACAATATTAGATATTAGCGGGATGTAATGTTATATTTATAGATTTACCTTTAGCATTACTATTTAGAGTATATTAAAGATAGTTAAATCAAGTCCTTTGTTAGAGTTTTGGACAAATATAATGACAGTATGATAAACTATCTTAAACATACAGTAGGAACTAGCTCTATTTCTTGTGTGTAATGTTTGAAGGTATCTAACGAAATGATAACATTCGCGAACTAAATAACATCACGTCACTTTAAAAACTTTAGTCTTCCAAACGTGACACAATTTTGCAAGACCAAAGTTCTCTAAGTATCCGGTTTTCAGTCAAGATCTTTCAAATTCTAAACCAAAAGTTATCAACTGTAGAGTACCTCAAAGAGTAAACTGACTAAAATCAACTACGAGTGTATCACTATATAACATTCATAGTATGCTGTACAAATATCGTCTACTTCAAACATTCGAGCTTAATTGAAGTCCGTTTCACATGATTGAATTAACGTAAATAATTTTGTAATGTTATCTTATAACTTTTGTTAAAGTAGTCAAGACGCGCGAGATATTACACGAAATTAACTTTGGATTAACTTTCCTTCTACTTAAAAGATAGATAACCTTCAAAGTATTGTTGCAGGTACTTTGAAGGTTCTAAAATTGTTCTGCGAGCAATCCGACCTCTAAAACCTGGTGAAATCGTGTCTGAGAATTACGGGCCAAATGTTTTGGTGCGGAACCTCCCTGAGCGCCAGAAGTCCCTCGCCTGCAGATACTGGTTCAAATGCGACTGCCTCGCTTGCAAGGAGGACTGGCCGATTCTTAAGCAGATGAAGTTTCAAGATCCGATCCTAAGGTTAGTTATACTAAATAACCCTTCAAAAGTCCGTACGACTTTTTATCGGCCGATAAAATTCTACTCTTAAATTATTTTAACATTATAATTTTGCAAAATGTCATTGAAATCAAAAGATGTCATGTCATTGAGATAAAAAGGAATGTCTGCATACTATGATTACAATCACCGCCACTCATTTACAATGTATTTAGCAATTTCGTGAAGGTGTAAAACTATTTTACACATTTCAGATGTCCAAACATATCATGTACCTGGAAATACAGACCGAATCCAGATAAAACACCAGAAAAATGTCCAAAATGTTCCGTTGTTATTGAGAAGGGATTAACAAAAGTTTATATGGACACAGTTGAAAGGTGCCTTGCCGCATATGAGGTAAGAATGTATTATAATAGAACAGCTATTTTTACTAATGGTACTTACTGTCAAATATTGAAAAGATATCCAAATATGTATACGCTTAAACTGCGAACCCCTTAAAAATGATGACGTCCGACGTTTCAAAATTCGGCCGTTAGTGTGATAACTATAAAAAAATAAAACGCACTCAACGAAATTTTGATTGTAATGACGCGAAGTTCTTGAAAGAGTAACCAACCGCCTAACTAGGGATAATTAACGTTTTAATGGGTATTCTCTTTGAGTGGCTGCTAACTATTCAGGCAACAGTACTACACTGCCCCGGCCGGGTGCGCCTCGGACGCTGAATAATTAACGAGGTCTGCACCTGTTTGATTAGTTTCTACTGGAAACCAATCACTAATGTTATTTGAAAATTAGTTATAAATTAAATTTTCGATAACCGCAGTGATTTTCAACCTTAAATTGAAATTGTATATCAAATTGAAACTTTATTTTTGCTTTCCATTATCCTTAGATTTTAGGGTACAGTTTCAATTGACAAAGAGTTTGTTTAAAATGTTTACCAGAATTAAATACATGAGAATTGAGATTGTTAGTGCTGTTACAAGGAGATTAAAGATGTTAACTAAACTCTTTATTAAAACAATTAATAAACTAATCGATTTATACGGTGTTAACTTATAATTGCAAAAGTGCATTATTTTCTTAAATCTTTTGAACATTCAATGAAGATAGAGAAGAACGAGGGTGTAGAAACAAGCAAACGAGCACTTACCTTAATGCACTTTTTTAAATCCCAATCGTTTGATCGATTATTCTTTAAATGATATGAATGTTAGGGATTACATAATCAGTATGCAGCTATTAGTAACGCTGCTAAATCCATTAACACTCCAACACGACGCCGCATTGCAGCTAATGGCATAATTGCATTCGGTTACCGGAACCATAATCCCTCTCCTATCTGACTTAATACTGTTACTGGATTATGTAGAAGGCAATTCAATTAATATTTCACACCCCGAAGATTTTGTACCTAACGATTTGCTAACAGATTATCAAACGGCAACCGTCAACACAGACTCACAGGCGTCATAGAAAGTATTCAAATATTGTTAACACTCCTCATTTAGGTTAATAAGACTCATTTTTGTTAATGTGTTAAGCATCTATTTCTATTATGCGTGTTTATTTGCCTATATTCATTGCAAAAATAAACTAAACATATCCATTATATTTTGTGAATCTCTTAGCAAAGAATGAACTAAGTAGTAAATTACAGGAAGGCGCCAGTTTAATGGATGAGGAGCGACCCGAGGAAGCTGTAACTGCGCTCTGTACCGCGGTGGATATGTACCACCAGGTGGGCTGCCTACCGCATCGCGAGACTTTTCTGGCGCAGGAGTCCTTGCGCGCCTGCTTTGCCACCGCCGGCAACACACACCTCGTCACACAACACACAGAAAACGGCGATAAGCAATAAGATGTACATTCATAATAAGTGAAACGAGTTCTTTATACTATTTCTAAGAAAATAACGGGAAATGATTCCCCCTTTCTCATGTAATTTAACATTATTAAAATCAAAAAATGTTTTATTATCAATTTCGACAAATAGGCAACTAGTATGGTAAAAACCGTCACATTGTACATGAAAGTAACTAAAATAAAACACAATTCATATAGGAAATATAAATTTACTGAGCAAAATACAAATTTGATCAAAATATTAAGTATTCAATAAATTTTAAAACAGACGATGCAACTGCTCCTCATATAAAATATCAATAGATGCGATTGCATAATAACTACAAAAGACCATGTATAACAACGAGACAGGTAGCGTACATGGCTCCTAGGAGCTAAGGGGCGCCGAAGAACTCCTTGCAGGCGCAGCCCTGCATTTCACCCTCGCCGTCGCCCTCCCCGTCGCTGGAGGCGGTGTGCCGCAGGGCCTGCACCTGCCCCTGCAGGCCCAGGATACGCAGCTGTGCCTGCTCGAAGTTCTCGTTTAGCCGCTTCATCTGGCACTGCATGCGGCATTGAACCTGCAATGTTTATTTATTAAAACCATTATCTGAGCTAAAAGAAACTAATATGCCATATCTGAGATAATATATGTAATACTTAACTTCTTCTTCTCATAAATAAAATACACAATTGGACTATTACTTTTCGTAATCTTATTACCGTATCCTCACAGATTACTTTTTTCACAAATTAATGAATCCTGATACAAAGTCCCTAAACATTTTAAAATGAGCCTTACTTCTTCGCGTTCCTTCTCAGCGTTCTTAACATTAGCCCTGGAGGCGGCAAGCTGTCTCTCCAGCTCGGCTACAGTAGTCTGCATACACCTGTAAGACATTAAAACGTTGAAATACAGTTTTCCCTTTTACAAGGCTTTTTGAGTACGAAAATGGCCTTATTTGGGAGCTTACTTCCGCACGGTCTCTGTGCGCTCGTTGGCGCGCTGCAGTGCCCGCGCCGCCTCGTCTCGGTAGCGGTCCAACTCGCCGCCGAGCTGCGCGCACTCGTGCATCTTCTCGTGTAGCCGCTTTTCATGCGCCAGCACTGCCTCCTCCATGCGGATCACGTTAGCCCTACGAAGTAAAACCCTTTGTTTAAACCATCCTATCCTATCATCCTATTAACGGTTTATGTGATGTAAGGACATTTCGTGTCCCAAATCATGTTTCAACAATTAAAATATTAAAGGGTAGCTGATATGCATCTAGCACATCAAATGAAACTTACTTGAGTCTTTCGATTTCCCCTTTAAGGCCTACGTTTGTTTCCGTGAGTTGGGAAATTCGCTGCTGCAGGAGAGCCAGTTGCTTTTCATCGGTACCTTTTTCCGGAGTTTTCTCCGGTGGTTTGATAGTGTTATGCAAAAGTACATGCACCTGAAAAAATGTCAAATGCATCATATCCGGATTACATTTCACCTGTGTGGGGACAAAAGTATTATTGTTAGTTTTTAAGAATGTAACTAAATAATCATGTGAACCTTTTCTCTAGCGCAATTCAATTCCCTGGCAAGTTGCTCAGCGTTGTGCTCGGCGATAGCTTGCGACTGCTGCGCGTCCTTCAGCTTCAGCTGTGTCGCCTTCAGTAGGTCGGGGATCGGAGTCAACTCTTGCAACTTCTCTTGGAATTTTAGCTATCGTAAAAGCATACGAAAATCAATAAATTAAAAACATTTTCGAAAATTCGACACCTACGGCCCAAGCACTGAATGAATCTAAACTACCAAAAGAGCTCTATTAAAATCATGTTAATATATTTAGTTTAAGTACCACACATTATTTCATAACCAAATATGAACGCATATAAAATTACCTTAACTTTCTGTATCTCGAGATTAATTTGTTCACTTATTCTCGTATTGTCCATGTCCATCATGTCCATTTGTCGTTTCTGTTCTTCCACTAGTTGTTGGGCTTGCAGATACTAAAACATATATATGTACACATCAAATGCATGCAAACTCATTACTTGTGTATTTACAGAGTTACATAATTAATACCAACTTTAACTCTATAGTCTTGGAGCTGATCGTTTTGCTCCTTCATGAGCACCCTGAGTTCGTCGATCTCCTCCCGGGCCTCGCGGTAGCACTGCTTCAGCATCCTCACGCTCACTTCCTGTTCGAAAGCCTCCTCTCGCGTGCCCAGCATCATGTTGGTGTGCGTCGCCAGCCCCTCAAACTTCATCTCCAGCTCCCGCAGCTTGTTCCCCACCTCGCGATGTTGGCACCGCTCCTTCTCCAACTCTTCTTTTTTCTTAAGGAGTTCCACTCGCAGCATCGCACACTAAAATACGAAAACACACAGATAAAAGCTTTTCTTTACTTACAACTTGTTTTACTAAAGACAACAAGTAACTGAACCTCTGCAACTTTAGTCTTAAAGCTTTCTTGCATCTGTGATAACTGAATGGTCAGCCTCTGTACTTCCTTTTCAGCAGGAGTCTGTAAAAAAAAACAGGAAAATTAAAAATAACATTAGAATGTATTACTAAATATAATGTAGAATATAAATATCGATACATGATCTTACCGGGGGAGCATTGGGGTTGCAGGGCGCCGGACACGGCGGACATACGCCACACTGAAATCAATTCAACCTCATAATTACGAACTATTGTATGTTCATAATTTTATGAATTTAATTTTGCAAGGTACAACATCTTTACGCTATATAATATATATAGCATGGGCATTGTGAATAGAGCATGTCACCGGCAGAGACTACACTCGTAACAGCAAGTTAGATAGTCTGTCTACTCTACGCATCCAATTACCCCGCGACGCGCCGCTACGCTCAAAGCAAATTCGCACAGAGTCTATTACCTTTTTATTTGATACTAGTTTACAACGTTAATACAAATTCAAACTTCAGTTATTACATTACACAAACTGAGAAGTATAAGTTCCGTAAATATGAAAAATAGCGTTATGATATAACCTAGGTAATATTTAATTTATTTTACGTTATATCAAAACCATAGCAAATTATTTTCATGACATAGGCAGTATGCTATTACATGTAATAAGTACTTTGTCGTCATAAGGGCAGACACGCGTGTGATGGGCCCATTGTTTGCGATGCCGTACAATTCTGCCTTTGTCGTTAGTTGGCCGTATAATAGACTCATTGTACTTTATATATTTGATTTCTTATTTAACCTTGTAGAAATGGAAGATGATATCCACAGGGAGGGAAAACAGATAATAACCTTGTGTTATGTTGTTATTGAGTTACCGCTAAGTGTATGTCAGGTAGATTGTTGTCAACTTAATATACTTATTGTGAATCTTTTGTTTCTGAACGTATTGGTCGCCGTTAGTAAGCCTTGTTAGTAGATATAAATACTCACGGCCTTTGTCATTGGAGGTACCGGAGGTCCTCCACCCTGAAATAAAACCAATTGTCAAACCAATACGTAATTTCTAAACAATTATCTCATTAAGAAAATAAGCTTTAATATGTTATTTGATTCTATTCTAAAAAATACCTAAGTAACTCACACCTACAATGTAACATTGCGGTTTAATAGTAAACATTAATATTCTTACAGCTCAGTTGTTATTACAAACAGCGAAAGGTATTCTGATGACTTACAATTACCTAAGTAGTTACAGTCTCACCTCGTGTTGCTGGAAACAGGTGTTTGGTCCGGCAGCGCTGCCGCCGCGGCACGCACTGCCCGCCTCCTTTATGTTATCCATTTCCGTTCTAATATGACGAACCTCAAATTCCAATTCACCTAGCTGCTTTTCCTTTAACAAAATTATTATAACATTTCTCTGTACATTTTGGATAAACAAATATTGATAGGTATTCTTGTTTCATTACCACTTATAGACAATGGGTGTTATACATCACATGAAGATAAACAAAACCTCGACAATGTAAATTAAAATCTAAAAACAATACAACAACCGTATACGTACAAAGTTTACACTGGAGCTTTTGTAATTATCAAGTTTATCGATGAGCTCTTGTGGACTTTTCTCATTAATGTTTTCTTCAATCTGAAACAAGAAATAATTACATAAATTTATAAACTTAGTTACTAAACTTACTCCAAAGAAGCTATAAAGCTAAACCAAACCATAAATTGAAACAAAGTTATTTAAAAATAATACCTGATTTGTTTTTTGTTGGCGTGAAACGTCTTGATTTATCGCAGCTGCATCGCCCTGGACAATTAAAAATGTCAACATTATAATTAAATGAAACGACATCCGATGTATATTCAATAACAATTATACCAAATATCTATTCAACAACATCATCCACCTGCCCTTGTCCCTACGGATACCACTGCATGTACTACTCTTCTATACATCTCTATTATATCCCTATCCTATCCCAACTGTAGACTGTAAATATCTAGACGATATCACAACTATACAAGCAAACAGATAAGCATTCGTTACTTTTCTTTAAATTAAAGGTATTTTTCCAATCCTATTGTGCTTTCTTACAAAACCTACAATCTTTAATCACATTTTTTCTGGACCAATCAGATTTGAAATAAAATATCTGATATCGGTCTCAATACCTCGGGGTTATTCTTATCGAGTTTTTCGCTTAGGATTGAATTCTCAATATTCAACAATTTCAATTCCCCTTGCAGCCTCTTGATCTGGGCGCGACACATCTCCAAGCTCTGATCTTTTGTCATCAGCTCCTTGTACAAAATATACCTGAAAACATACAACTCACCGTCCTGTACGCATGTTGTAGTCCTTAGTTTTCACATCAATTATATTTTTGTAATCAAACGTGTTGTTTCATGGTACTGGATTTTACGCAATTAGTAAAAGTCACGTTGACATATTTCAAAAACTTTTTTCATTTCTGGTATGTTCGAAAAGTTCGTATATACTCAGAAAGAAGAATAAATGTCGAATTCATCGGACATCTATTTACAACGAAATATAAATATGCAGTTATAATCCTTGCGATAACATCGTTACATTAAAATAAATGTCAATAAACTTTTTAACAAGACATACGAGTATTGCATAAATTAAATGGTTGCTAAAGACACCTTGCAAGATTGAGGGATAGACTAATCTAGATAAATTCCACATTTAGTTTATTGCAACATGACCTACGTGGAACGCCGATATAATGAAAAAGAGTTGTAAGTACTTATTGCCTCTTTTTTTTAAATACATGGTAAAAAAATGAAAACGTATAAAGAATAAATGAAAAAAATAAAATAAACTCTAGCAAACCTCTTGACTTCTAAATCAGCATTATCGGCGACTAGCTTTTCCTGCATATCGTAGCTCTCGGTCAGTTTCCGGGTTAGATCAATCTCCTTAAAAAATAAAAAGAAACAAATCGTCACTGATATGTTTTGCTATTTTTTTATTCGAGTCTATTAATTACAAGGAACGCGCGTGTTACAGTTTTGACGTACAGATTTGCTTCGAGTGATAGTCCCTCCTGGTGGCGGCATGTTTGTATGTCTGGCTGCGCCCAGGGCGGCGGCGGCGTGGGCGGGGGCGGGGCGGTACGTTGTTAACTCCGGAAACATCGGCTCTGTAACAAACAAAATGTAACTAGCCTCATGTGAGCCTCCACTCTTGATTCGACGAACTTACACTCCAGCTTCCAAACTTTACAAAGAAATACCTATAGACGATAACAAACGACTAGTCTTTATTCGAGATTCAAATGATAAGACTGAAAGACAACCAGTACTATGATAACTAAAACATTTTATTAAAGTAAAAATGCATGTAAAATATAATTGATATTACAAATTCGATGAAAATCAGTATTATGCGAATATTTACTATGTACAACACGGCTGTGAACAAAATAACCACCTTTCCCTCAAATGCTACCGACTATATTCATGATCAAATGAAATTCAGCTGTCATTAAATTCGATTGCGGCGTCCGTGAATAGCAATTACTGATAAATATTCGGTAGCAGACGCAGCAGTGAACACTAAAATATTCAATACTATCTGTTATTTTAGCATTAGTTTCGTTCTATAGTTAGCAGTCCTGTGAACGTTAAACATGTAAAACCACTTTATGTTTACACACGCTACGTACGCCCGGTTCTAACTGACAGTTTTAACTGAATAGTAAGTTTAACTGTACAGTTAAAGTTATCTGAGTATTATCTGTAGGACTATCGCGAATATTGCAACAGACGCCTTCGTATCGTCATCATCAGTTATGTCAAAATAAGTACGAGATTTTGTTACGTACTGTACAGCAAATCAATTTACATATAAATTGATATAATTCATGAAAAAAAAAGTTTGACTATGAAGCATTCACCATATAAATTAGTCGCTAAATCATTATGTTTAAAAGGAGCTCCTTTATTTTTTTTGAATTGCTCGACTTCGGCACCGACGAGTTTCTCAATAGTTTTTGTTAGTCTGTCGAAGCGCTCCATCTCGCGGAGAAGCAGTTCATTACGCTCCCCAAGCTCCTTAATGTCCGCCTCGTTCAAAACAGCTTTCTGCAATAAAAAAAACCACTATGTCTTTTTAACAAGCTGCATAAATACCAGGTATATATGTGTTTACTGTAACTTAAAATAACAAAAAAAATATTCAGAAGTATCCGTTTAATCTTAAAATACCTTTACGTCAATACTGTAAGGTAAATAGGAGACGCATTATAACACTAATAAAAAAATAAAAAAAAACAAACTATCACACATAACATAAACATTGTTGATTTTGTTGTTGTAAACTTATGAATATCTCATTACATATTTTCTTGTAAATTCAGAGTTCGTTAATTTTCTATTGGATTCTCAAAGACGTATTCATTTTGCGATTTTTCCACTTTATTTATTATACTCGTATATCATATTTTCCTTGTCTTCGATTACGTATCCGTCTTCGATTACATAACAATAATTTTCATATCATTGCACAATTTTGTTAATAAAACTTGGTATTACCTTTTGTAGATTAATCAATTTTGCCTTAGAATCTCTTATTATTTTAGCACTTTTTCTCGTGTCGTGGTGGACATCTTGCAATAATCGTAGCAAAGGATCATCTGTATCCATCTCCTCCGAACCTGGAAAAGTTAACGTGTCTTCCTATATTAATTGTTAATAACTATATTATCGTCATCTCGCCTATTTTAAACATGACAAACAAAATCATTTTTTTCACAAATAAAAAGGATGTTCTAAATTTGCTTTTTAATTCTTTAAAGTAAACAAGGTGACTTTGTGATATCAAATCCCAAATGATTAATGTAATATCACAACTAAGTTTAAGAATTATTAAAAGTTTTTTACACGAATTCCAATAAAGCTAAAATAAACGTGTTAAAATGAAGTACTTACACGGTGACTTTGTTGGCCAAGATTTCTGAGTGAAAAATTAAAGGAATTAATACACATTCGTAATAAATAGAAAGGATCTGTCTAGTACAAAAAACATTCTTACCCGAAGCGGTGTGATCTCGAGTTTTCAATTGTGATAGTTAATTACGCATTAAACATTAAAACTTAATTATTGCCATGATATACATTTCTTTTATCATAACAACCAATGCATTCACAAATGATTTCGAAAGTTAAGTATATTTTACCTATTATATTTTACCTTAGGCACTTTTGTTTGATCACAACATTTGTCTGCCTTAGCTTTGGGACTGCCGTGTATCTTTTGTCTGTCCATCTCAAGATTCTTGGGATGGAGCAGAGATCTGACGCATGTGTTGGGTGTGCGAGGCATCGTGTCCTCGTCGGTCGTAGCGATGTCGTCACCTCGGTCAGAATGTTTATCTAGGTACAGTATATCATTGATCTTTGTCTCCTTACGAAGACCCTGTAATACAAACTATTGATTAAAGAATGGACTTACCGGCTACCATTACACTGCGGGGATAAAAACGATAATCTGTCAAGTAATTATACAACCGATAGTCATTAAGGCTCAGATATAAATACCCGTAGAAACATTACCCTCATATCAGTCGGGCAATTTTAACTAAAACTAAATAGCCGACAATGACTTGTTTTTTTATGAAAATGCAACAGTAACTATGTATTTTATATTAAAACGAAGTTCTAAAGCAATTACCGCTGAATTGAGTGCCATTACCCCATTTCAACCTATATAACTGTGCTCGCTCCGAAACTTAATTAAGTTCTATATTTATGTGCTAAAACAGGTCGACAAATTGACGACCGCATAGTCTGCAGCTTGGAATAAACAACAACTAGACTGAACCGAGCACTGACTACACTTTAAATACACAATTTCATTTAAAACTGTTTTAGACTTCTGTACTGCAGCGACGGTTGATATAATTGCCTGCCTTTAATTATTGCAATGAACCGTAGCTGAAAGTAAAATCAACAAGTACATAGCAAAACCACTTTAGCAAAATGAATAGCCCAAGACATTGATTTGATTTACTTTTGAAAGTTCGGTGGTACTTAAAGATGGGTAATTTGTATCTCATCTGTCGCGATCTTCGCAGCAGACATCGCAAGAAGAGTATAGGGATAGGGTAGAAGTAAAAACTATTTCGAATAATACCATATGGTGCTGCCTCCGAGGAAGGGAGTTCTAAACCTAGCGTAGACTATTGGCTGGCAAAGCATATGTTCCTCGCTCAAGTCGCGACCAAACCTCCATAGCCTATTAACTTGCAGATATAAAGATGTTGTGAGCAAACGTTTCAGTTTGAAAAAACTCACAATAGTCCATTCAAAACCTAGACAGTTATCGCTTGGTGATATACAGAGTACTTCATTCCGCTGGGCAGCTTTCCCCTTGTGTTTGCCCGGCCCTCTGGTTTGCGCGAACTCTGGACTGCTGAACGTTTTGTCCACAGCGATTGGGCTGATCGAAGATTGTTCTGACCTCGTGCCGGGACGACTTCTCTTCACGTGGGGCTTTATATTCTGCAAAAAATAATATCTGTTTCGACTTTTCAAAAATTTTTAATAAGTATTTCGATAATAGAAACTCACATAAGACTTCTAAAGAATGAAAGGTATTTTAAGGTCTTTATTAATTTTTTTTACATTTTAAACAAAAACCGTTATTCGAAATACAAATTGAAAGACTATTCATAAAATTAAAATGATAAAAGAATTACAGCATATATTTCAGACATTCGTAGAAAGTAATTTCAATACGAAAAATAAAGCATTAAAATAATTGACTTAGAAAAAAATATAGCAAGAATACCACAAAAACATTGTGCTATAAAATGTAGTCACTCGTTACTTACAATTTTAAACGGTACAGAATATTTTCAATAGAATTCAATACATTGTATAAAATATTATCATAAGTGAAGCCAACTGGATTCATGCAGAATCGTAGATAAAATTGCATTATTTTTTTGGACTTTGTTTCAAATTGCTTTTTAGTAAATGTAGCATTAACGCATATTTTTTAATACTAATAACGTATATTTATATCATCATCTTCCCCTTTATCCTACTCCGGTAGGGTCGACGCAACAGGTTTCTGTCCTCCACATAACTCTATCATCCGTCACGCAATCCATTCATCTCTGTATACACTCATTACTACATGCGATAATATAAATTTTTAACAAAAACCTATTATATTGTATATTTATGTAAAATGCATTAATATGCTCAATTATAATTTTAAAAGGTCTTGCAAATAATTCTTTTTTTTTCTCACCACTTAGTGTAATTATACTAAATTGATAAAGATAACACACGTGAAAAATATGAAAGAGCAATTGAAATTGCTCAACGTTTACTTCAGTCTGATCTTGAAAGTACATTCTAAATATTGGTAAAATGTTGAACAAAGTAAAATGAATATTTAAACGGTTTTGAAGTAATCCATATTCATTCTGACAAGTCGGTAAACGCGCACGTCAGAAC
>JAOCNA010000025.1:155522-176065 GCA_026546675.1 Papilio helenus | reverse complement strand
CACATATTCAGTATGGTTCAGTTTCAGTCCCGGCTAAACGAGAGCCGTTGTAAAGTTTGAACCTTGTATTACTACAGGACTCACACAACTTAGAGCATTTGGCTGCGTAATGAGTGTTCATACACACGTAAAAGAATACATGGAAAGACTATAGGACATGACATATTTAAAACAACGATAGACCAAGATATAGATATTGGGAAGACCATCATTCTCGGTGACATACGTTTACTACATCTACAAGTTTATAGTAAACTTAAGTCCTGGCTAATCCAGAAAGCCCTATCTATATACCATAGTGTTGAGGATTTTTTCTGCCATAATTTTTGCTTTATGTATACAATTTTTCGTTCAGCATATTTGTAATTTTTTTTTTCAACATTATAACCTGTAAAACACTTTTACCAATAAATATTTGTATTTGTATTAGTACATATCTTTTTTATTTTGTGCAGAGTTCAATGCTTCGATTCTGATAAAGATATTGTAATAAAATAAATTGCATTTGTATCGTACCTTCATTTCTATAACAGCATAGAGTCCTTCAATAATATAAATGAAATTATTTATTCAATAAATAAAGTAAACCTACAAAAATATATAATCGTCTGACAGTTGTCACTTTGGAAAATTCTTGTTGCGCTTGAAGGTTCATTTACTTTTTCTTAACTTTTAAAAATATGTCCGGAAATAAGAGTCTCTGCAGCAAATGCGTTAGACGAAATAAATAATGGCAAATGTTTGTGAACAGGATAGAGTTGATTCAAGGCCGCTCTGTTTTCGGCAGATCCCAGGGAGGTCGAGTTACCGAGCCCCAGCTTAGAAGTGGACACGTGGTCTCACCAGCGGGATTGGTGGGCTTTAACATCTTCAGATATTCCACTTTATAGTTTCATTTTAACTAAAGCTGACTAAAGTTAGTTAATGCTAAAAATAGATATTTAGGTACCCGTATAAGGTTTATCATGAATAAAAAAACGTTACATTGTCACTGCCATGATAATGATGTTTGACAAGGCTTAAGATTTAACCTACTTACAAATATGTTTCTAGTTCAATCCGACTATGAGGGTATTAAAGATTTTAAGATGATCAATTAAGTCGTAATAATTATGCAATGGAAAATTTTACCTAACTGTTTATTTATTTGATTATCCTAATTAAGTGATATCAGTCAATGAATCCTAGAAATGATTTACTAACGAGCAGACCTCATTTGATAAACCGGTCTAAGATTCACATTTTAACCAGTTACCGGGGCCCGGGTTGCGTGGTAAGTGCGCGTCGCTCTTTTAAACCTTTTTTTTCAGACTATAGAACCATAATTCTTTTTTTGACGTTTTGACGTCTTTTGACTTTCTTAGAAAAATGTTTTTATAACATTTTATTAAATTTTATTTGTTTAGTGTTTTTTCCTTTTTCTTAACAAACACTACTCAAAATCGACATAGAAGTGAAACGCGCGGCGCATTGTCGATTCATATGAAAATTCACATTCTCACAAGCATTTTATCAACGCGCATGATCCAATAATTGTTTAGGCTCACACAAACCGCAATAATTGTATCATAGAGATAACATTTGATAAGTACTCAAGGATATTACACTATTGGTTAGAAATATTTTAAACACTAAATGTAGATTTGTAATAAAACCATTTAATGATGATATAAATAATTTAGGAATATCTACTTTTAACGCAGAGCCTCACCCCTAACCCGTCTTTTACAGTCATTATTATTTTGACCAGAAGACTTTTTTCCGGCCTAATAGTTTTTTTAAGTAATATTTAAAAGACCCCGATAAACGCGAAGTGTTTTCGTAGTTGAAGGAAAATTGTACACGCAACAAGTGATTCAGAACGTAGATAATAATATTGGCCAACTAACATTAATTTTGGAAAATTGTAAACATAAACATGTGCATCATTTAATCTCAATCTATATAGTACTTACATAAAATGCCTAACATTTAATTCGTTTAGCGTATCAACGAAATTATTGCATTTATAAAACACAAAATATGAGTCGTGTGGTGAAGAGATAAGGTTTATTACTGCACAGCAATCTGTTCACCGTGTGTATAATACAATTGTCGCATTTGTAGAAAAATAGATAAAGCCGTTAATGCAATTAAAGTCATGTGTAAGGCTTCGAGGAGTATGATGGCAGTTCGCTGGCAACGTCCGAGGAGCTGAGTTGGGAAAATGGCACAAGGTAAGTAATACTTGTACGTTTACATAAGATAACAAAGAAATTAATCGATACCTTGAATACTGTGGCTGTGCGGCGACAGTGATAATTTAATGACTGTGGCGTATTATCTATTTCATGAATGTTATGTTTTCCTAACCTATTTAGTATTTACAGGCCCGTATGTTTAAATACTATAGAGTGTTATACTTGTTAGTTAATGTCTTTATTCAAACGATCAGAGTCGATTCACCTACTCCTGTCATTTTCCTTTCCTAACCTCCCCCTCCCCCTTACTGAACTCCATTTTTACTAACATGGCTACCCGCCCGTCGCTTACTGAAAAGACCGTGTGAGCTGACAGCAAAAATCTCCTAATAGAAAATACTTTTAAACATAATGCGAGCTCATTCTATAACAATTGGATTGATCATATCACATATTGGTATCTATGTATCCTGTAAACAATCTTAACAGTGTAAATACAGTACGCAGAAGGCACTCATCTAATGTTCTCAGAATCTAATTAGATAATATAATACATGAAGACCGCAGTGCACGAATTGTAAATCCGAGAAATAATGTTTCTATGTAATTGAAAATTATTATTTTGAACCTCCATTTATCCATTACTTACAATAGTAATGCAGAATACTCTGAGATAACTAATTACATTTACTACTTGTCTTATACCAGTTAAGTTGTGTTTATTTCAGTTTTGTTTAATTCCGAGTTTAATTAATTTACACAACAAAACGTATTCAATGTCTTGTGAGTATTGCGACGTCACAATGTAATACCTCTAGTATTTTTGTTGTAGTGGCTTACTGTAGCGCTTTTCACCTGGCTTATAAGTCACTACATAGCGTCGGGTAATCCTATCGCCACGTAACAGGCGCTAATAAAAAGTTAAATAACAGTTTCAGCTAAATATACTGTAGACGAATCTTTTGTAAAAACTAGCAGTTTAAATTTGAATATTCGTAAATATTTCTCAGTAGTGCCCTATCCAAATAAAGTGTGTTGAATTTACATTAAATTAAATGGTAATAGTAAAATAGCGGAGCGGAAACTTAGATCGATAGATCTTGCTCAGTAGCCCATTGGGACATAACTTCACATATCAAATGAACAGTCATAGAGACCGCAGCAGCATTAGCTGCTGCAAGAATGGCCTGCTCGCTTGTGATACCACGATTATAGATAGGACATTCTTCGAGTGGAAGTAAATCCCCGTTTTGTCCGATGAGCATCTAAACGAGATGAAACTCTAGTCCTCTTCCCCTTTTCATCCCTTTCTAACAAGGAACGGATACGTATTTATGTCGCTTTTAACTCAAATCACATTAAGTATTTAACCAATGCATTTACAGGATAAATTTAATCTCGTAATGCACTTGTATGGCGTCTGATACATGTATACTCATACGCATATATAGCTTACAAGAACGATGCGTTTGATATGGGTATGTAGGTAAGTCTGATCCTTTGAGTACGTACATATCTGATGCAGTGAACTAAATCAGTGAGCTGAATACCGTCAACGTTATCATATTTCGTGATTGCTTCGTTTGTATTTGAAACCTGCAAGTCTGAATCGATGACGGCTCCCCTTTACGTGCACGTTCCCTATTTAGATCGAAGCTAAATAGATATTGAACGAGCAGGCCTCAGCTTCAATTAAGTAAATTCTACACTTAGCTCAAATTATAGCGCAATTTATATTTTAATTATAAATAAACATAGAAAAAAAGAATAATCATCAGTCGACAATTATTTCCTTGAGTAAATTTTAATGTGCTGTAGGTATTAAGTATTGTTTGTTGCAGTATTTAAATATAAGCGCTATGGACTAAATTATTTATTTCTAGTTTCATTATTACTTTACCGGGATTGGTTATATTTTTCCTAGTAGAAACACATTGTTATTCATAGTTATAGATTGTTATAAACGTATAGACACGTGTATGAGGTAGACAACCCTTTTGTGAGGTAGTTAATTGCAAGACATCAGTATACTTATTGTCACGGTGTCAAGAAGGTCGGTCCGCCGGCGCCGCCGCTCGACGCCGCCGCTCACCGCCGCTCGTCGCCGCACCACTCTCCCCTGAATAGAAATAATCATGTATCGCTTCTGCTCGTATAAAATTTCCATTTGTGAACCTTTTCCTTTTCCCTCGGTCACCGAAACATTAAAGGTCACATGGAAGTGTACGACGCCATGTTCGGACGACATCAATACGTAGAGTCGGAGAGAAATCCTACTTCTAATATAAATAAAATATTTAAATAAGATATCTTAGTCTCTAACTTTTAAATATTATCACAATTACTAATACGCACACAAGAGTACGTCATAACTCGAAAACACATTTTTTATGTAAATGGTGTTTAGCATATCAATTAAATATCACGTTAATTTCAAGGCACAAACACATCTATAGGGATGTTCGCTAAACTGGACAGCGTTTATCGCTGGCAATATTTCATCGCGTCGCCGCGGGCAACACGCCGCATAGGTTAGCCTACCTACCTACCGTAATACGGCACCCTTTGTGCAATTTCACCAACCCTTGGGGTGTCCTACGTTCGGGTTCCATTACATATATTGCATGTCAGTTAAACTAAGTCGGGTAGACAGAGGTAGCAATGACATGATTGCTTTGAGTGCACTACAGAGATGGTAGACGACGAGATAGTATTTAGTGGATGGTGAAAAGTATGATAGTTATACATTATAATTAGTTTTTTTTCTTAAAAGTTTTTTGTACATTTGACATAATAAATCTGCGTCTCGTATGTCACTACTGGTTTTTATGATAACGTATCCTTTTTAAATAAATGAATCAAAATTAAAGCAAGTCGGTACATATTATTTGGAAAAACATTATTTATTCCACGCGACGCCCGGCAGGGCTGACCTGTCCTTGATATCAAAAAGAGGTGGATTGTCTTTTTTTTGCGTTTTACTTTAAAATCGATCAATATGCATTATATGTTAAAAATGTAGGTTTATTTGTAATAAATTAAAAATCTGACCTTGAGAATTGTATTGTTAGCCAATAAATGACAATTTCAAAAGTTAAATTTAGGTTAAACTCATTTGCGTGCCAGTAACTTGTCTACATTTTGTATTCACTTCCATATTCCTTATCAACTACAATATCATTACCATGTGTTGGTGACGTATGTCTACAAATAATACTCTACTCTACTCTATACTTGCTCTGTTACGTATGCATATTATTCTGCATCCAGTTACTTATCGGTCTCTCCCTCTCTCTGTACCTACAGGTATTTAAAAAAAGGAGAAAAAGGTAAAGTGTAAACATAACAAATCAAGTTTAATTTAATATCCATGTCATCAGAATGTTAACATTTTAAAATTAGTTTCGTAATTAAAATTATTTAACTATTACATGTCTAATGATACGATGCTTCAAAATAAGGTATTGTTATAGTAAACATATTTAAATCGAGTCACGATATGCCGTAGGCCGTGAGTTTTCACTGATCATATACCTTTGCAAAAACATATATGTCATCTCTTTCCTTCGCTTCGAAAAAAGAAAGTTTAAGTAATACATAGATTTTGAAAAGTGGTTTCGGAAATCGGAACCAGTCAGTTGTCTTGGTCTCGAAAACTAAGATACCTTTTGTTCGTAAATGGATAGAAAGAAGATGTAATTGCTTAAGTTCATAACAACTATTGAAAAATTCAATCTTTTAAAAACAGATATAACCGGCTTTAAAACTTTAATTAGATATAACAGCAGAACAACAAAGTAAAACAAAAAATATCTATATTACAATATTTGGTTAAATAATTTGGAATATACAATCTTCCATCCAATTAGTATATGTATTTACGTTAACATATTTGATTTAATAAGATGAAAGAAGAGATCCCAAAAGAAACATGCATCATTTAACTTGTCTACCTAAATATTTGTAGTAAAGTATACAAATAATTAACAAGACATACAATGTAGTATACAAATAATGTTTCTTAATTTGAAACTAATGTGGCTTAATCACTTGGAGTTCTTTTTGATAAAACACGTGCATCATATATTGTTTGTCGCCAGCGCCGCCATATATTCACGGCCTCACATTCTGTACATATTGTAATTTACAACTTATTTTTTTTTGTTGTACTTTTATATACCGCTGTTGAACGCCGGCGTGGTTTATATAAAGTCGCAGATTGGAAGACTAGTCGCGTATATCGGAGCTTCTTTCACGCGCTACGTACATTTCCCTTTAACGTTTGCTTAAGTTTAATTAAAAGTGATTTAAAATGTTAAAACTGTTTTGTTTGTGCTGTTTGTTTTTTGTTTTAAATTTTGGTAAGTAGTTATACAGGTTAGTTTATTTCGACCTTGAATAAATTTTATGCCACGAAGTTTTCCATGAATCCATTACCTACATATATGTTAAAGGCTATTTAAAAAAATATCTATGGTAATTATGTTATTGTCTAAATTGTTAGCAAAAAAATCCATCGAGGAGTATTTATAAAAAAAAACATTAATTGAAATTAAAACAAGTTTTTGTTAAATATCACGGGTATAATAAATAAGTAAAAAAAATTGAAAGCTTGTGAACCTAAAAGGAATATAAGTAAAACGTAGTAGTTAAATATTATAACTGTTATTAATATTATGCGTATCGTTAGTAATCAGTGACCGCTTGCACTTTTGCAGCCTTTTCTATCATGTACAATATCTTTAATTACCCTTTTCCTTTTAGTTTATAGTAGAGTGATATCTCAATAAACTATTTCTAAGATCGTCTTCAATATGCAAAGCCCCAATTTTATTTTGCGCCATCTTACATTATCGCCGGGACCAGTATGAAAATCATTGTTTTAGACCATCTATCGTTTAAGATCAAATATACAAAAACCAGTCTAACCAAAATATCAAGTTTTTTTATGTAAAAATAGTATAAAGGTGTATTGATTAATATATTCAAATTACGCAATCGTCATACTATGTTCATTTAAAATTTTTTGCCTATACATTTTTGTAAATTTATTATTTTAGTTGTAAAAACATTGCGAAGGACGACTTGTGCCTCTATATACTTAAAAAAACATTTTTTTTCTTTACAATTATTAGTTAACCGAAGTGTTTTCAGAAAGTCTTAAACCCACATTATTTTTATTGACGTTATTACACGTTTCGACTTTTTTTTAATGATGAAAGGACGAGACATTCAGAGCGTTGACCTGATACAAGATGAACGCTGTAGTTTTCCCACGCTACCCTTGAGACCGGGGCGACTGCTTCTAACTCGGCTTTCATTCACTTTGGACTAAATTCCTGTTGATCATCATTAAATTTCCTAGAAAGCAATCATTGCTACACCAATTATAAGAACGTCACCAGGAGATAAATGCGAAAGTAGGCAGTTTCTAAGTGGAAACCAGATAACGGGAGGGGTCAGCTTTTGTGCCCCACGTGTCAAGCAACAAGTGGCAATCTCATGGTGTTTGACATGAGGAGCATTCGCCAAAAGTATATTATTTGGAGTGACAAATCCCTGAATATCATTTTTTTGTTGTTCCCCAACAACTTCGACTTTATCTGACAGACTGACAGACAGACCTCATGTCATCTCGATCTTTGAAAGCATTATCCAGTTTAATCCGTTCCTTTCCTTTTATTTTGTTTCTGTGATATTGCTTGTTGTGTGGATTTAGTGACTATTAGTAAGCGATTTCAATAAAAATAATAAGATGCTGCAATGTCCCTAACCATGCACCATAAAACATCACATAATTCTCAATAACTATGCAGTGAGACCACATCCTCCATATCTTCACGCTAACAACGGCTTCACTATTAATAAACCCTTTGGTATCATTACTTTAAGCCAATTTTGTAATGCAATAATAACTAACTAGTTAAAATTAATAAAACAGGAAACGTGCACTTAGATATTTTATTTGATAAAAAGTTCTGCATTTAAGAGCGTTGCATTCAAAGCACAGAAAATGATTTTTAAAAACTGCAACAAGCGTCAAAAAGGTTTCCATTGAGGAAAATGTTATACATGTAACATGTTCAATATGCAATTCATAGTTCATTAACCTTTGCGATTTGTTTTTTCTTACACATACAAAATTACACCGGTTTTTAGTTGACTAATCCACTGTTAATTTGACCTTCAGGAACTTAATAAAAGATGTATAGATTATTATTTGTTTATGTATAAAACTCGCTTTAAGGGTAAAAGGATACTAATTTTAGGAGACGCGCTACCTGCACAAGAGAGGCCATCGTACTAACAACAAAGTCTACGACATTATTTTGAATGTTATTTACTCAATTGTGCCTCTCTTAAACTTATTTCACATTCAAAATCATACTAACGCAACCTCTTGATCGTAGATAATATATTCGCATGCTGCAATAAACGCTGTGATATGCTGGAAATGTGGGATTACCCGCCGTTATAGGCACTAAGAAATTTTATAAGATAATATATCGGATGCTTAGATACCCCACTCTACCGTATCGTAAACTTGTATTCGGTCTCATTTCAAGCAAAATTTATTCATAAAATATTTTACTTTAGAATTTAAACCAAAGTGGCCAGAAAATGAAAACTAAAGTCGTTATCCTGTTCGGTTATTACACAATTACTTAATGCTAACTAACGTTCACTATAGTCTAGTCACCCCTTACTTTAGGGTAGGCTCCGAGTAGCTCATTGTGGACATACAGTGAGCTGGTGATGAGACAACATACCATTGATGAAATCAAGGGGACATCATTAGAACAGAAGTCTGAGACGACGAACATTTTAAACTCGTTGTTACTCATAAAGTCATTGAATGTTCATCTATTTAACTGTTTACAAGAACCAACAGGCGGCAAATAAAAATTTTGAATAATTCAGCTGCTAATTATAACGCTCGTTGATCTAATTTCTTTAACTGGTTATCATGCAATGAGAAGTCACGGTTGAAGGCGATTTGTGAATATTATTATATTGTTAAAGCGTCCGATTGATGATTCATTTTCATTTTGTTTCAGTGAAAATATTAAACGAAAACTAACCAAGAGTAATATAACTAGGAAAATTGTTATTTCATAACTGCATTTGAATTCAGATTTGTTTCGACTTACCACAACCAATCAATTTATTTTTCCTAACCCATTTGAGACGCTCACCCTCGTAACAAGAAACTGTTTTACATTATCACAAAATATTAATTAAACCAAATTAAAAAAAAACACTAATAGCTTCTTCTTCTTTGTCATATTGTACGTTGAGTTTCTCTCTTTTAATTTTTCCTGAAAGAATTAACTTAATGGTTTACTATCGTCTGATTCCATACCATTACTCCACGCAAACATTTTAAACTGATTCTTATTGTTATTATTATCGATTTGTACTTCGAACTGTTGCGAAAGATTACCGCAGTTATTAATTATTTTATTACACTGTGTTTTACTTTTATTATAGATACAAAGTTAAAATGTATTTACACAACCTGCACTGTATTTATACTTGACAATGTTTTATATGTTGCATGTTGATAATAAAATCTATTTTTTTAACAGTAATATAGTTATTATACTTTGTATGTTACGGTAATAATAAAGAATTAGTCGTTTTTTAAATTACCAACGATAAATGACTATGTACATGTAAAAATTAATTGTGTACCTTGCCAAATGAAATGGTGATTATTCGTAGTCGCTTTGACCTTAATAGATGCTACTACGGGCAACTTTGACTCTTTGATTTGGCGAAAGATACGAAGATACTCTTTGCCTGCTGTCTGTTGTTCTTTAGAAGTTTTGAAAGTGATTTCGCATATTTTTATCGACCTTTGACTAAATGACTCGCCTTGTTCCCTGGAGTGTTAGGACGGACAGTCGGGATTTTCGGTTTATAAAGTAGCGAATCGTGTTATTAAAATGTGTCGTAAATATTCATAAACAAGAAGAATTAAACATAATATGGATATGTATGATAATTATGTGAACCTATAAATACTGACAAAACAAATTATTCAACAATTAACATTTTACACTAACTTTTTACTTAACCTAACCATTTGTTTTGTCTCACCATTGAAGAGACGGTGTATGTATAATAATAATAATTATGAAATCGTGTCCGTATGCAAATACAAGATACTGTTGTTTACGTTACAAAGAAGTTATTCTAAAGACAATTTTTCACACGTCATTTTTAGAGAATTTAGACTCATTTGAATTGCAAATTACCTACACTTGCCACCATTTTAGTGGCAATGTAAATCCTATTCAATTGTAGAACAAAGTTGCAATCAAAGCACCTGATGATTGGTTTCAAAAATGTACATTGCTCAGTATCATATTGTGATATGACAATATAGCAAGGAAAGACTGACTTAAACGGACTGAGTCGACGTATTATATTTCAGTCGCACAAACTTCATAAATAATTAGGCAAATGATCATAAATACAAAAACATACATACTTATATCATAAAAGGCGTACATAGCCTTCGTTTGCAATGTTAAAATTATAAAAAGGGCCATCGCTTATCTGTATAATCAAATTAGATGCAAGAGACGCGTTAACGAAGCCAGTTACTTAACTAAAGGCATTGGAGTACTTTACCTTAAGAATATTGGCGCTTAGATAGCCGTGCATTCAAATGTTAGTTTTATGAGATATTTGTTTAGAAAAGTTTTAGCTCACAGTAAGTAAATAGGAAAGGAAAATCTCAGCCGAATTTGGGAGTTCGCTTCTTTTTGATTTTTGATTCTTGAAGATTTGATTGTGGAAAGCAACAGCAACAGCAACAGCAACAGGCAACAGCAAAAGTAAGGTAAGACTTTACCCTGCTCGAAACAGCTGAGTACTTTTCCCGCTAGGTAACAAAATGTTTGTCATATTTTAAAAATTTGACTATTCATAAAAACAAAACCCGTATGACGTCGTCGAAACAGGTTAAATGGGCGAACACGTGCGTGAGGCCATGGACAAGGCCACCGATGAACGAACGAAGAACATTTTGAACGATGTGGTCCAAGTGACGAGCGTTACGCGTAACTGATAATCTTGTAAACGACCGCGTTACCTGAACACTTTCTAATTCCAACTAAATTAGTTATTATTCTGGAATGATGAATGATCATTCTAATTAGATCGATGTAAAATAATCTTCATAGAACTCCAAAGTATTGTTACTTTGCCATAAATGTTTTTGTCTTAAAGATATTACATGAATTAACAGAAGGTATCTATTTTGAAAGCAACTGTAATCGTTTATTAAATAACAATTGCACAGTTGCCTGTGTTTCGATACTTACACAGTTAATACCTATTTGTCTTGTCCTTATTAATACGATTCTGAAAGTATTGACCTTAGTGAAACAAAAATAAAGATTTAATTAAATTGAAAGTAATTTTAGATCGCTTTGTAGATGACATAAATATAGCTTAATTTTAACTTTAAAAAACATTGCCTATAATTAGACTGTTGAGTGCACTTTAAGTAAAAAGTGATAAACGTTTAGGAAGTATTAAGTAAAATGTATCTTTACTTACATATTTATTACTTTAATTAACTATTTTAATTAAACTAGTCTTTACCAAATTTGTGAAACTTACGATAAATAATGATGTAATTAAATAAATACTTTGCCAATTAATTAGTAGGTATAATGTAAGTAAATAAAATTGCTTCGTTCTTACGCTTTGATTTAAACCACAAATTATACATAAAAACCGCTACATTACGTGCGTCTATTTCATTTTCAAAATGTGTCTAAACAGCTTCGATAAAAAAAATCTAATTCAACACCAGGGCCAAACTATGCCCATAATTCTTAAAGATAACATTGCCTTGAAATAAATGGCCATGTTCAAAATGCAAGGATTTTGAAAAAGTCAAAATATTCAATTTAAATAATTACATCCATGTTATTAAATGTATTTATGTTATGATAGTTGTATGTTAGTAAGTTAATCATTAAAATATTTATTATTCGCCCGCGTGAAATTAAAAAAATGTAACCTATGTTACTCACAGATAAATTACCTTTCTAATAGTGAAAGAATTTTTAAAATCGGCCCAGTCGTTTTTGAGTTATTTCAATACATACAAAAATACAAATCTTTCCTCATTATAATATAAGAATAGATATAGATGTCACATTTAAACCACTTAGGATGATAGTCCATTAGCGTATTTATCAGCGTCTATCCTCCCGAGCTCTGATAGGTAAACAGTGCGGAGAGCAACTGGCGGGAAGCCGAAGGAAATTATTTATAGACGCAAGCAATCGTGAGAAATTTATGGCAAAATTTCCCAGTTATAGGGAAAATACCGTGCCTCCCATGGTGCCCAGGTAGAATACGTCACGTCACGAGGCGAAAGTACATCAAAACGTCGAGCGCATTCCCCTCATCCTATAACTAGTAACTTATATAAACAAGCCTACTATTAGTGAACAAATAAGGTAACATTAATTTAGCAGGAACTAAGTAACTACCTCTCAAATATTTAGTGGAATAAAAATAAATTGTATGATCCCATATGATGGCCACAAAGTAGCACAGCGACATACCGGCTGGCTCCTGGCTGTTGTTGGACCGGCTGGGAGTTGCTATCTAATGTTGCCACTGACACACAATGTAGGTTACATTACGACTGTACAAAGAACAACACCTCAAAAGTCTCTTAGTATACTAGTTATAGGACGTTGGTAAAATCTAGAATTACATCGCTTTCTATGCTGTTCTAGCAACAATATATGGGATATATTAATGTATGTTCTTGATACTAGTATTTAAATCGACTCTGTAATTATTTTATATATTTTATTATTTATTGTTATCATATTTTATCAAAAGCTTTTAACTTAAGTGAACTTGCAATTAATACGTTGACCGGCAATCTGGCTTGAAATTAATAAAATTGACAACACTATAATGTCTGACCTTCAAATTAAGATTTATTTGCCGGCGTGACCTTCAGGACAGACTGTCACAAGCAGGTGCTTTGTCATTAATATAATGAACAATTGCAAACATAAGAATTTTTTACACGCTAACAATGTTATTCATTTGTGTTACATATACAATATTCGTAATTCCAAACCCATTAAAATTCCTTAAACTCCTTATTAAATATATTGGATTGTTTTAATTTAAATTAATTGCAATCTATGAAACTTAAAACTGTTAGTTACTGCTGAGCATTTTGTTGATGAAATTTGGTTACAACGCAAGTCCAAAGAGTTTTTTCCCTAAAAATGTCATGTGAAATTTCGTAACACTTTTACATTTCAAGTAAATGGTACAGGCTTTTGGAAAACGGGCGTTTTCATCAACCATTGACAGCCGGCAATAGTTGGATTTAAAAATATTAAATTAGATCCTAGCTCTCCTAAACCCTAAAGACCAAATTCCAATATCCATATATATTTCAGATTAAGACGTGCAAGTCGAAGATGAAACTCAAAAATACGCTCGATCAAAAGCTTACTATTTTAAAAACGTTACATAATAATATAAAGTTTTTCTATTCTTATAATAGTAAGATTTCACTGTAAATTTAACTGCAGAGGCAGCGGCAGCTTGCGTTTTTCAATGTCACCTACGTCATCACCGCGATAAAAGTTCTCTCACGGGCCATATCACTCACTAGGAAGTGTTTCGTTTCAATAAATTGGTTTCTGTTCGTTTGCACATGTCAGTGTAACGCAATTGATACGAAACCTTTCTGTCTATACGTAACATTACATTTAACTACATTGAATTACAGTTTAAACTCTTTATAGTGTCACCCGATGTAACGTCAAACTTACCTAAAACTTGTCAGTTTGTCTTGTTTTCAATACTAAAATACACTCAACATAAGGTCAAAAATTCTAAAATACGCACAAATCCTTCCTTTTTGTATCAACATAGCTATAGTAATCTATAGAAGTACTTTCTAAATTCTATTACCTAGCAACTGTCTACTTCGACTATTAAATAGTAAGTTACAAGGAGTAAAGAAATAGGACCCAAGTAATAAAGAAAATTAATTTTGTGACCTTTCAGTTATTGTTCCAACGTATCCACAGCGTATCAACTGTGCAGTTATTAGTAAGAAATGTTTGCAAGAAAAATCTCGCGGGAAATTCACTTTGTTCTATTACACTTGATTGAAGCAAACATTTCAGAAATCGATGTGATTTGATTGGTTTCGCTTTATTTTTCTTAACAATGTAAAGAAGTAAAATAAGATAAATATAATTATATAAAATATTGCTTACAAAATGTACCCTGATTGGAGATAAAATATTCAACATTTCAAAACAGTTTTTTTTAAAAAGGTCGTTTAGGTCAGGCATATTTTTAATTTATATTTAACGGTAAATTTTCAACATAACATTGTCTTAGATAAAATGTTGTTATAATTTAGTATATCAGCTTACCCTTGGTATTTTGTGCAGTATCAGCAGCAAGTAGGTAGGTATATTATAGTTTGCGTGGTGGCGGAGTCGAGCAGTCTCCGCCGCGCCGCGGGTCCGCGACCGCTTCTTGTGACATTCATTTGTTGTTACATACATTAAGACTAATATCGCGTCGATCTTGATAACAGAATGAGGGAGCTAAATGGTAAGTTATTAATTTTATCTTAATTCGATAATGACCTTATATACTCCACGACTAAATTATTGTGCAGGATATTATTACATTTTAGATTTGAAAATAAATAATATGTTCTATTCAAAAACACTACATTTTATTAAAACAAGATATTAATTAAGTAATGTGACGACATAATGAGTTGAGATACGAGTTATCTTAAAAATAATAATTATTATTTATAACAGAGTTATTTGTAGTTAAATGTAATTAAAATTTTAATTTCGTGTTTAATTTATAAATAACTAAGAGTGATTTTTCGCCTGGCACAAATAAGAGGCAAAAGGTAAAATTTGACAAGAAACCTGTGGCCCCGTTGCCCCGTTGACCGGGAACAATACCGTAATGTTCGATCGTTTAATTAATTATCGTGAACCTTCGTCAAAACAATTGTGGACCAACGAAACCAAATTTGTATTTCATTTAATGTTAACATTAATATCGAAATTTGTGTTGACTGATGGCATTATTGTTACACAATCCGGATATAGATACTCTTTAAAACAAGTTTTTGATAGTAAAAGGTGACGACGAGCTAGCAGCCAACAAAATGCGTCAAAATAGAGAAGCAATCTTTGCCCATAGACATCCGTTTTTGCAGATGCGCTGCCTAACTTTAAAAGACAGAGGAGAAGACGCACACATACAGGATATTTGTGTCCCCTGTCCCGCCAAATCTACTACCCCTTCCTATCCTGTCCTTGTACGAAAAGAGTGCAAAGGGTAAGGGGACAATAAATATTCCTCCGACACGTAGTTATCAGACAAAACGCGGAATAACTTCCATTTCACGCCTGTCGTCGGTCTGGTCTTGGTATTGCACCGAGCATACCGGTCCATTTATGCCAAATATGTTATTGGAGGCTGTACCACTGTCAAAAGTGATTTGAAAAACAAACTCATCAATGTTTCCCACTTATAGTATTTCTATATATTTTAACATCTTAAAGCTGTCATACAGGGAAAGATTTTCGGAGTAATAAAAGAAACGCTTCAATTCACTAATGAGTATATGGTAAACATTCAAAGACAAGTGAATAAAAATAATTATCTAGAAGTGGACGAATCATCTCATCAACTTCATATGGAACGTCACGAGATTTAAAAAGAAATGATACGATGTAACGGTTGTTACAGGTAATTCGCTGAGTGAGAAACATATCGGCAGGCGCCGAGTGGTTCCGGTCATCTATTTACAAGGTTCCCATTACGAAGTCGGATACGATGTGGTAAGAATTTTGTTATTATATTTTTGAATTTGCTTTGCATGTAATTAATTCTCCAAAAACACTTTTGCTCGTTAAATTGTTTTTTTCTTTTTATATATTTAACGACGAAATAAACAGGAAGTACCACAGATTACATTTCCCTTCCCACGATACCATTATTTCAACTAATACTGTAACAATCTGCTGCGACGCGACAATGTCAGTGTTGCACGCAAATTGTTATAGGTGGATGTTTCCCGTTACGCCATTGGCTAATTGGGAATTTTATTCCCATTGAGCTGGAGACTTGTAGTATGTATTTGTAACTTTCCTCGTTCACTTCGGTGTTTAACTATTAGTTCAAAGTATCGCATTGTTAAAGACGTTCTCATCGTCCTAACTTTCAAACTATTGGTTAACACTTGAACACGTAAAGTGAAGAATGTGTCTAGTAACATTGTTTGTCTATTGTTACCTTTATACTAAAAATTCCATGTCAATAACTCTCTTAATTTTAAACTGTTTTTTAAGATTTAATTTAGACAAAGTAAAGTTTAAAATTTAATAATGACGTACATATATGTAAAAAAGTTCTCCAATTAAAATTTACATATTATTCATCTTAGTGTATAATGGTTTCTAATGTAACGATTTCTTATAAGTATTGTAGGTATCGCAACAAAACTGGCTCGTAAAATACTCCTCTAGTAATTATGTTCAAAATGATTTTTACAACATTGAAAAAAATGATTTTTTTTAACAAATAGTAGATATACATTTCCGCCATCTAAATCCGTGAATGTGACGCCTTACAACTAATCAACTACATCTATTAAAATCTAAATAATAATAAGATTTGTAAATTACGTAACAATAACCTTCAATAAGTTATGCACTGCACGAATCTAGATAACTAATCTAGTTATCTGCATAAATTGTTCCTACTACTTATAACATAATATCATAATCACTACAACCTTTCACTGAAGGGTAGCTAACATAGACGGGCATATTATAGGCTACTTTTACATCTTAATATTGCGTGGACGAAGTCGCGGGCAACAGCTAGTTATATATGTCTAATTTTTGTTAGTAACATTATAGTATGTTATGTTGGCTACAAAAGTTGAGGAAGGCCGAAGAAAGTATTAAGAAGGGAGTGGATTCAAATATGACGGCTGATAGAATTGTATGGAAGAGTAGCACATACTGTGCCGACCCTCCGTAGGGATAAGGGCAAGTTGATGATGATTATTTTTTTTAACATTAGAGGATTTCTTGTAACTATTTTAGTTTGAAACAGTTACACGTATCAAAACGCTTGTATTAGGATATGCTTTACAACAATATGGTCATTTATTTTAATAAAATTTCTATACCAAAACAAAAACAATAAAATCATAACAGAGATAACATGTTTTTCTTGTTTTCCATTGTTCAAGGTTCTCCTTGAAATGAATGGCACTTAACACTTAACGATACCAGGGCGCCATAAGAATTGAGGAGTTGACTCGGAACAGCATTGTTATCACAATCACGTCGGCTGATCGCCGCGGACGATGGATTTGCGGTGTACCGATCTGCGATTTGCATCTATAATACAGTACACGGTAACTGTAGACTTGGGACATTTTTATTGCAGCTGCTTCGGAATTCACGTCCCTTGTTAAATAAGTCTTAAATTATTCTGGAATGTCATTTATGCCATGTGGGTGAGAGGTGACGGGAAACCACTAAAGTGACCACATACTAGTTGAATACTGTGTGGTATTCCTTGTAAGTGGTATTATATTAACTTAATATGTAAATATGCTAATGATTTCATATTATAATGATTTATGTAAAGGCTATAGTTGAGATTACTGCTATGAGCATTCGTATTTCCTAACTATGAAAATGAAAAGCTTCCTAATTTACGTGGACAATTAAATGAAATTACTCGAGCATTAAATTTTAGAGGCAAAATGGCTGAAGCTTTTACCAAGATATTAATATTAAGTGATAACTTGATAGTAGTAAGCTCTTAAAGGAAAATAAGGTTTATTGATCTCTCTTTCTCTCTTATTGTTTTCAGATGACCTATCATTTAGACACATAAAAACATGTTCACTTAAATCATGAGTAAAGATTATGTTTTTACCGTAAGTTTTCACTGCCGAAGTACCGAAGAAAAAAGAGAAGGATGACATTATATACGAGAATTGTCAGCGAAAACCAACAATTAGCTTTTTGTATAGATACTTTAAATCTATGTATATAAAAGAAAGTTGTGTTAGTTACACTATTTATAACTCAAGAACGGCTTTACCGATATGGCTGAAAATTGGTGAGGAGGTAGCTTAGAGCCAGGAGATGGACATAGGGTACTATTTATTCCGTTCGACATAAAAAAAAATTACTTTAAATATTGATCTTTCTGTATAAATATATTGTAAAATGTAGATAGGTAAGAAGAACACATATGCTTCTCACTGTTGTATTTTTGTTCAATACGCTCGGACGGAGACGCGCGCGAAAGCTCGTATAAAAATATGACAAAAACATTTTGACGTACATCTCGAGTATCGGTTAATTTTGGACGAACAAATTACCGGTGAAACGATAACATAGTACGTGTATGGTTATGAATAGGTGATACGAAGTCAATTGTTTTCTGGGTAGCGGGTAGTCGCCCGTAGTCGCGTGCGGCCCATTGTCAATACTCACACCATAAATATAACAATTGCGTACTCCGTATGTCCGCCATTACAGAACAAGGAGACGCTTAATGGCTTCTTTGAATTTTAATAGACAGGACTTATCAAACGCGCATTCTCTTTTATCAAATAAAATTGAAAAATCCTGAACTAAGTTGTGTGTGCTCATTGTGTGCTTTCATGCGGAGGTTTAAATTTTACGAATCAGCAATGCACGTGTCATTGGCATCTTTTACCTTAAGTCCCCCGTTAGTTGGCATTTATTCAGTAGGTACAACGGTGGCTGTTGCCGAGTCCATTCTTCTATAGTCAAAGAATGACATACGAAATTATATTAGAACATATTACACATTACAGTAGTATAAGGACCTTGGTTTTAAGTGTATTTTATTAATTTAAAGATTTAATTAAATCATAACAAACTTAAAGATACGTTTCTAGCTTTTACATGCATTTTTTATTTAGTATCACGCAGAGTCTTTGAGTAATCACTAAGGGCTTAGATGTATAATGATAAATATACATTAAGCGACGTGCAACAGATATTTAAGAGGGAAAAGGCATCGAAATTAAGCTTATGTGTACATCAATTTAAAAAAGTTTATCCGAGGTCGGATTGCATCGCGCCTGCGGATCGGCCCCGTCCTGACATCCGTACCATAGAGTATAGAGTATAGAGATCATTCAGTCTCCGGCACGGTTCATCGCGTGTCGCACGTCTTTGTGCGTATTTAATGGAAAAAAAGCTTAACGCGTAAATTTTCGCGGCAATTTGAAAATCAGTTTTCAGTTTACAGACAATAAAAAGTGTATTAATTTGTATTTTACTAAATATGATTATTTTCTTTTACGTGTAAATGACCATTGTTTTGTCTTATGTGATATTTATTTCTTGTGGTTGTGACATCGTAAAGTTTTATTGGTTATAAAATGACTTTCAACTAAAATTATCGTCGTGTTTGAAAATCTAGGTTATAAAAGGTAAGTTTTATTTAATCGAAATTATATTCTATGAGGATGGAAATAGAATTGATATATAAAGTAATAGCATTTACCCGCGACTCTGTCTGCGCGCAATTAAAAAAAAGTAGCCTATCTATTCTTCCAGACTAAGTTCAACATCTGTGACAAATTTCATACAAATCCGTTCAGCAGTTTTGGAGACACCTTCTAACAAATATCCTTCATTCGTCCATTTAAACTTTTGCATTTATAATCATCACCAGCTCACTATATGTCCCCATCGAGGGGCTCGGAGCCTACCCTAATAAGGGGTGACGAGGCCATAGTCAACTACGCTGGCCCAATGCGGGTTGGTTGACTTCACACATTTCTTTGAAATTCTGCGCTGATATGTGCAGGTTGCATATATAATAGAAGTAGAATTATTAAGGGACATCTCATTTTGTCAGCGATATGACTGCAATAATAATATCTTTAGAAGAATGTTGATTAACGTTACATATATCTTGTATTGCTTTCAGTAAGTCGTATGGACCACACTACGACGTCTTGTCTATGCTTCGCGATTCTTACCCACGGTGACAAGGGCGGGCAACTGTTCGCGGCTGATCGGCCGTATCAGTTTAGTGACGTCACTAAGATGCTGGAAAACGGAGACAAGAGTTTAGTTAATAAGCCGAAACTCTTTTTTATACAAGTAATAACACGTCTTGGTTTCATAGAGATATAAGGTTATCTAGTGATACTAATTTTATAAAGAGGAAAGATTTGTATGTATTAAAATAACTCAAAAACTACTAGGCCGATTACAAAAAGTTAGTAAATAATAT
>JAOCNA010000025.1:102995-116059 GCA_026546675.1 Papilio helenus | reverse complement strand
GCCGAAGAAAGTATGGATGGATTGTGTGAAAGAGGATATGCTTAAGAAGGGAGTGGATTCAAATATGACGGCTGATATAACTGTATGGAAGAGCAGCACATACTGTGCCGACCCTCCGTAGGGATAAGGGCAAGTTGATGCATCATATGAATTAAGATTATCGCGCACTCATCAGTTCCTCGCCCACTCCGCTCCGCCTCGCGATTACCACGACATACAGTCTCCGTCGCCGCGACGACGTCGATTGCGAGTGTAGACCGCGAAGCGAGTCAGTGCCCCAGGTGGAGGGAGGAGTTGATAAGTGCGCGTTAACCTTTAACATTATTTCGGTACTCTGTCCTCATTATTATATTTTTCTCAGCCAATTTGTATCTTGCAATATATTAATGACTACTATAATTTTAATTTATCTTACGCCGCTTATATACGCCGAAAGATATGCAAAAGATATTGTACGTATGCCAAAAATACACGTTGGATATTTTTCTCAAATTTGAATACTCTAGGACAAAAAATATGCCTTTTCTAAATATTCTAACGCATATTATAATATAACCCATACCTGACCGTATCATATTTTTAAATCTTGCCGACCAGTGGTCCAGATTACCAGTAATCTTCGAATAACATTTATTGTTCGAAGGGACAAAAATAATTGTTTCAATAAAATATCCCCCACGTCTTGGATTACTCCCGCGATACTACTGGCAGTAATACCAGTGGATATGCTAACCTATTCACGATTTGTATTAATAGAAAATTAATTAGTCCGGAACGTATGTAACTATTACTACTAGATATACATTCTTGTGAAGCAATTAATGTCGAATTAGTAATTACATAGTGCGGATCAGTCAGTTGCGTATTGGTTTTAGTATATACGCATACCATCTGTGTATATGTATTCGCTTCATGTATTCAGCTTGCCGGCTTTGACTACTGAATAAGGATTACGCCGAATGCACTAATCGATGTAGACTGATACAGCTAATGTGTTTATGCTTCGCTACACTCAATACTACCTACCAATCCATTATATATGACCCGATCGTGGCTGAACAGCCGTCTATCTCTTTGACTTAGTATTCAATAGTCATTTTGTTTCTCTAATACGTTACAGAGGTTACCAAGAGTAAAAAAACATGCACGGTGCAGGCCTATGGTTTATCACTTTGAATGGAGACAGTCTTTTTTTGTAGTATTGTCCGTTTAAATACGCCGTGTTAATAGTTATGTGATTTTATTTGAATTTCAAGAAGTACGATTAAGTGGTAATGGTTGTGAGAACACGCGGAATGATTGATGACCGAACTTGAACTAAATAATCGATTACCAGCGTTTTTGAATGTTTAATGCGCTCAGGAGATTATACATTACAGGAGTATTATATTTTACAGGAGTAAAATATACCTTTTGCTAATACTTAACGTTACTTAGGGGCCGTCGAGAAATATTTGTCTTCTGTAAATAATAGTAAATGTCAATGGATAGGTTTTAGTTGGCTGTTCTGAGGACGCTAGAGGTTTACCAACTGATTTGAAGCGCTATCATTTTGACCGAAAATCTTCTGTTCTTCATGTATGTAATGTTTCGTAGTCTCGCTAGAACACGCTGATATTTATTTTGTTCAAAGGACCCAAGCTTATTACTTACTACGACATGTGTGTAACTTTTCCTATCAGTACTATGTATTTTAAAATGATTAAAGACCGTCCGCCTTACCTTTACTAAAGGAAGCTTTTTCTGAAAAGTTTCCCTTCCCTAGCTCCGCCCACTTTAATTTTATGAGTCTGGCTTTTCTTTACAATTTCCCGTTTCATTTTGAAGCGGGGAAAATAAAAAACGAAACTACATCATGGCAAGTTTAATTAAGTGTCGTTGTCAATTATTACTTACTTAATATATCTGAGAGTGTAATTAAGTTTTTTTTTTAATTACTTTAGGTTTAAAAGCTGTAAATAATATACTTGTTTAAAAGTGCAAATATTTATGAAGCTGACTGTAGCAAGAGAGCTTGGAGGGTTATAATTGTTGCTATTGAGTTTGTTGCTCCATCATCATTATAAGCATATGTTACTACAACTAAGGTCACTTTTTATCACAATCAACTTGGATGACATTAATTAAAGAAAAAAGAAGAGGTAAGAAAAGTAGTAGAAATGTGTATGTTGCTATAACCGTGGGAAGTAGCAAAGGGCAGCATTACAATTACAAGGTTCGAGATGTCGCCTCGCAATTGCGCTCCGCCTCCTTTGGAAGTCGCTCCGACAAGCTCGATTTTGTTTACACTACGTGAGCTCGCTTCACCGAGTTCTCCGATCGCATCGCCTCCAGATCTTTAACGTCCTTTCATGTTGCACTGATTGCTGCTTGCTTCCTGCAGACGATCCCGCCCGTCTTCTGTAATATAAACATTATAAATTTGTCTCAATACCTCACTGCTTTACTTTGCATTGCTTATTTATTTATTCGAATAGAATATCGGGAATAAAATTATGTTACTACAGCCAAGTCAAGTAAATTATATAAAGCTTAGCAGGTTTGATACTACGGAGCAGAAATATATTCAAACAGTATGATGTGGACCGCGCCATGATCAAAGCCAAGCGACGACGGTCCCGCGCCCAAGGCGCTAAATGCAATCAACTCCGGCTTTATATTCCTGAAGCGACTTATATCCACCCCACAGGGCGTACGGCGCGGCTGGCGCTAATAACATGCACTTAATACTTTGTAACGACACCAATTAGCAGAAGTCGAATTCTATCATTCACTGATTTAGGTAGAAATACATATCTATAGATGATCACATTCACAACTATATATCCCCACCGAAGAGCTAGTTAATTACTACAATTTGTCCATACTCTTTTTTTTTTTCAAAAGCATGGAAATAAAACGGATATTATTTAGGGAAAAGAAAGGGGAATAAAACAGCTTATAGACTCAGAGCCGGATGTCGAACATCATCTAACAACTGAATATGAATAATGAATTCTCGTTGAGGTGGTCGCGCACGACCGCCGCCGCGCCGCCGCCGCGCCAACCCGCTTATTATACGAGTATTTAACAAGCATCGCCTATTCTTGTCCTTTGCTAATCGGGTCGTTCTGCAAACATATTATGTATAGGTCGCTCCCACGCGCAACATTCTCCCGCTCCCTGCCTCCGTGCTGTGCTTAAGAGAGGAGCAGTCGTCCTGATTGGAAAGTAGTTTGATAAATTTTGAAGCAAGAAATGCACTATGAAGTAGACGTTATCCGATTAAGTGTTAGATAAAGAAATACAAAAAAGATGTATTATTGTAACAAAGCGATGCTATTGGATAAATGGTGGATGGATAAATAGACGCTTTGTTAACCGAGTACCAATCTAAGAAGGGTTTCATTAGGGAGAAGCCTGCCTTTGTCTGCCCACCGCTGGATATATGCCTGGACACTGTTCATGTTTCCCTTATTCTCAATGATATCATCTATTTTAAATAGTAAAACAAACATGTAATTAAGTTCATCAGCAATATGAAAAATGTGCACCAGAGTATTTGCAGAATTTTTATAAAAGCATATCAAAAGAAATATTGTAACAAAGCATAATGAGGAACTGCAGGAAGGCACGAAAAATATCTTGAAAACAACTCATGAAAAAGTGAGTGATCTTTGTAACAAAGCGTGCAAGATACAAGCATTTTTAATTCGCATTATTTTTTTAAATTCTAGTTATAACATTTAAAGTTTTTATTGCCCAAAAATTACATCTCGTTTGGTATGGTGAACGAAGGTTTAATATTCAAATATTTTTTTATATATTATAATCCAATTTAATTGTAGAGTCTTCAATAATTAATTACATTAAAATCTCTATGTATGCTTATTTCAATTAAGTATAGGTAGATACATTATTTCGCTACAACGCCAACAAAACACAATAGAAACTAAGTCGATATTTTACAATTCGTTTGGTGCATGTCAGCACTTTTGTGCCTGCGATGGTTTTGACTGCGTGAATTATAAATACCTATGTATATGTGGTTATGGGAGTTTATCTAAAAAAATTCTTATTTCCTGAAAACAGAAATAACATTTTTATAAAAACCGACTTCCAAATAAAATACACGAAAGACAAAATATTCTCAAAAAAACACTAAAAAGTAACGAAATAAATTCATGAATTAATTAGACCTCCCTTATTGTAACATGTCTACATTGTACAATTATTATTACTTTGATGTCGGTGTTTGCCAAGGTATGCAGTGATATTTATACGTAGGCTTTCTACATTTTTATAATTACAATTGGCATACGCAATTAACGTATAGAAACGTTTAAGTACTGAATCTGTCTTGACTGACACCGACTTCAAAGTAATATTAATTTACTTTGATGTCGGTGTCAGCCAAGGTATGCAGTGATATTTATACGTAGGCTTTCTACATTTTTATCATAAGCAATTAAACGTATAGAAACGTTTGAATCTGTCTTGACTGACACCGACTTCAAAGTAATAATAAGGGAGCTGTAAGTAATTCAAGGAATTATTTCGTTACTTTTTAGTGCAATGTTTTTAGAGAATATTTTTATAGTGTGTTTTGTTTGGAAGTCGGATTGTTGATTTATTATTATTTTTTATTTATATCTCGATTTTAGTGAATCTAAACATCGCAATATGATAATTACTATCATTCAAAGTCTAAATCGGTTAACTAAGAAATTAGGTAAAGAACCAATACACCGTTTTTCTTCTTAAAGAAGAACAATACACCAATCTTCTTTCGAAGTTCAACGATCATACGCCACTACGATCACTTAATTCTGTGCCGCCGCCGCGCCGCTGTTGCCCGTGGGTTTTAATACTTTGATATATTCTAGAATATTGGTCAGAATTACGTACTATAGAAGGCAATCATAATCTATATTTAATACTCTAACTCGAAAACATATTTATTTGGATAAGTTTTCATACCAAAATTAGAATAACAGCGTCGTAAATTAAATTGATTACATATTAATTGATGTTTCTCACGAAACCAACGGTAATTGTGCGACAACCTTAAGAGATAGATATATGCTGTCGCGGACTTTAATTTTGCAAATTTAATGAGCTACAATACTTTCATACATCAATTTTATGTAGGTCTTATAGTTTAGGCTACTTAAGCCAATAAAGCAAAAAAAATTCGTTACGCGATTCGGAGCTAAACTATTTAACTACGCCGTAGTCTTTGCCTCCAAAAATTAAACCAAAAAATGGGACCCACCTGCAAGCATTACCTTTCGGATAAAAAAAGAAACATACAGACGAATTGAATACCTCCTTCTTTTGGGAAGTGGGTCAAAAAAAAAAGGCGTGATTTATGTGAGTAGGCGTATGTGAAAGGGTGGAAAGCAAAATACTAGGAGCATATCGGTAATAATCCTGGCTACTTCCTTCCGGGTGCGTGCGGTAGAGTCGGTAGGTCGGGTGGACGCTAAGTAGCAGCGCGGAGGGCGTGCTCCTCTCATGGCCCGGCACACCTCCCGCGACTAGCCGCCGTCAACGGGCACGCCTCCCGCCGGCGATGCGCCGCGAGCTGCATCCGACGTGTGCGATCACAGTTCACAGTTCCGCCAACATCCGGTGTGCTCGGACGCATTCTCCTCTCGCAGTAGGTCGCTATGGGCTAGCGCCGGTGCCCGCCGTAGCTTCGATCCTACACGTTGAACTTTTCATAACCGGTTTTTTTACATTTATGATGGGTTAGTCTCCCTCAATACTGTTGAAGATGGCCGGAACAAGCGGAAGTCCCGATACGGGAGGGGACAATGGCACCGATTGTACCGACGGCGGTGCCCCTCTGCCGAGCCGAAGATTTGTGAGCTCTCGAGCTTTAGCGTTCCGAAACGCATACCGGCGAGTGGCTCGTTACTGGTCGAATTCGAATGGCGGCGACGAAGCGGGAACGAGCGGCGACGCCAGCGGAGAGGCAAGCGGCAGCTCGAGCAGCAGCAACGGGGGCGAGGGCCCACACACCGACGACGGTACACACTCAGGTACTCTCCGCTTCCGTACGCGATGCACTTTTCAGCATTACATCATTGCGAGCTTCAAGGGGTTCTGAGATGGCGGCTCTACAGCATCTTGTGGTGACGCACGATAAAAGTTCAATTTGACATTGAGCACTCGCTAAACAAGATGATAGTGCCCATTTGGACGAAAACGTAGCAAATATCAATTAGAAGGATTGTAACAATTCAAAACATGTTATCATCATCAGTAAAACCGTAAATTCAAATGTATGTTCATACTAATCGTCGCGATTTTGTATGGATGCTTTCTAATTTGTAGTAAAGTCTTGAAAGTTTAAAAAATGTATTCCTCGCGAGCCGAATTTTTTATACCGCCGCATCGATTACAACAAAAATATTATTCAATATTTTATATAAAAAAAAACTCCAAAGTTGCGGTATCTTCAGAAATAATAAGTTTTAGTTCATCTATTTACTAGGTCTCGTCCGCGCGGAATAAAACAATCTTAATTAGTAGCGAATGGAACCACACCATATTCCACACTATATTATATATTTATGCCGAATTTCTAAAATGGTTGGATGCTTCCAATCATGCATCTAAACTTTCGCATTTATGATATTAATTAAATGTGTAAAGTATCAATAAGAAACAATTATTATATTGTACTTGCGATTTCGTTACAAGAATGAATGATTTTCTAATTTCCTTAATGGTATGTTTTGCAATGTAAACTGTTGACGTAGGGCGACACTGCGATTCTACATATAAACAGAAGTATTAAGTGCCGAGCGAAGTGTTAGTGGACACGATCCGTTTGGAAATTGGTTAGAAAGCACAATCCATGAAGCAGGAGTACAAGGCAATTTTAGTCTGTTATCATATTATTTTTATATTAATTGCTACTGATGAGAAAAAAAAAATTTAGATAAGGAATTATAGTTTAACTGAAAATAACGTAATAACGTATGATTTTTGTTCGGTTTTTGGTGATCGTAAGAAAATTTAAAAGGTGACTTACCATTGCTGGTTTTTTGTAACATTTTTAAGACGATTACTCTTAAAAATCTCTAATATCGGTACAATGGTTTAAGACACAGGGAACAGCTAGTTATTTAAATAAAATAAGCGGGAGCGTAATAAAACTTCATAAGATAATTCTATTTAATAAAATAAGTAAATGCGGACAACAGATAAACAACGGCATACCATCTACAATGACCTTTGACCATTGATGACAGGACCTGTCATCGCGCGCATTACCATCTGTCAAATAAAAAACGAATAACTCTACACTTACTTGCTTGTGGTTGTTTGTGTGTGTAAAGTATTGAGTAAGTATGCGTTGATAGAAATCTCGTAGTTTCATATTTATACACATGTATGACACCTTTAACTCAACACCCCCCGAAACATGACTGAATTTCTTTAGTACCACGGCAGCTTTTTGTCTAGTCCGTTTCTCTATAGTCATAGCCAATAACAAAGTCCAGGACCAATAAAAACAGTGTAAGGTTGATAACTGTCGTGGTGTTAACTGGCACATTATCAATGTCGGCATGCCACCGCGCGGCCGCTGCTACTATGTTTGTTTTAAGGTACGCGCACACTATATCGGGCCGCAAAAGGGCGGGGCGGACTGCCTTGCAAACAACCAAAATCCGCGTCGGAACATGCGACTCTCTGCGGCCAGGCGCGCGGCATGCTGGATATAATTTTCGATGATTCACATAAAATACGCGCGAGTGTTTTGAGCGGAGTGTTTTTGCGTAGCGAACCGACCCTCTGCGGCCCGACATAATGTGCGCCTACCTTTAAAATTGCGGCCACGCCACGCGGCGCGCTGTTTGTTTATCAGAAAGGCCACGGCATTGTTGTGGCCGAGTGATTCACTCTACTCGCGCACAGCGGAGAGCAGAAGCTGCCCCCGCTAAAAATAACGAACTTCGTGTTTTTTGCGACATTCTCTACTCAACTGACCAGAGAGGGGCTCCTTACCTACAACGCGCTTCTTCTTTATGACCCTTGATGTTAAGAAGTCCTTTGCGCACAGGCGATCTCTCAACCTTACGACTCGAATTCATTAAGAACTATTTTCATTAGTTTTATTCAACCTAGTGTCATTAGACGGGTAAACAATTAATTAAAAAATAAAAATGATAATCTTTTGATGTATAGGTACAATATTTGCAGACAAATTATTATGTTGCCATTTCCTTAGTTGACGACTATCAATTGTATAATTAACAAATTAAAAACATATGCCGCGTTAAAGAGATAAAAAGTAACGTAAGTGGTATTGACGTTTGCGAGATTATTGTGAGAGAATCAGCGGGTGCGCGGCGAACAGGCCACCGCACCGGTCAGAGACGTGCGCGCGCGACCGCTTCCATATATGAAATTGAATGGGTCGTCGCACGAGGCTTGCACAGTAATGCGGCGCTAGCGGACTTGCGGGCGGCAGTGGGTCCGCGACGCGACCGAGCCTCGCTCGTCCCGCGCTCCTCGGTTCCGGCGCTCGCAGCTCGCAGCTCGCAGCGCGCCTGCGACTTCTTCATGGTGACCACCGCTCCCATGGACCGCTGCCGTGGTAAGCACAGCGCCGCCGCCCTCGACTCTAGACATCATTTCTCCACTGTAAATTGTGTACGCCACACGGTGCATACACCCTGCTCGTCATTACCATTCTCTGTACGATAACGGTTATTTATAATAATAACGACGCGATATCGAACTTGTATGTTGATTATTGTTAAAATACACTTTCGAGACAAATGTCACATCGAAAGGGAAACGTAATTTTTCAACTGCCATTATCTCCTTTTAATGAATACATTTAGTTTTATGATTAGTGTGTAAATTACTGTAAAAGTGATAGCACAATTTAAGCCTTCGCTCTTGTTCTTGCCTCGCGTCATATAAATTGCTCATTAAAACTTATTTCTACTTGCTTGCCGGGGAATTCTATTTGAAAGAACATTATCTTGTTCATTATTCTATTTATATAAAACGTGAGCTTCGAATAAAATAACCATCGCAGTCTTTTCCAATGAAACGTCTGTAATACGATCAAAAGGAAAAAGGACTTCTTATAATTAAAGCGACTTTTCTGTTTGACCTGTAATATAAATGCTTTTTTTTGCTTTTAATGCTTTGCCCCGTGTTGTCTTTTACTTCATACAACGTACTATGAAAATTAAAATAAAATCCCGGAGGTCAATACAAAACTATATAAAAATCGGTGTTATCGGTAGTGTAGGGTGTGACGCCGTTCCGGCTTAAATCAAGACCATTTACTCAAAGTGACTATTCTCCACGCAATGCTGATGTCGCGGTTGGTAGAACATTGCAAATAGAGTTGTTATGTCGTTGGTCCCTTCGGGGCTCGCAGTTGTTGCAGGCTTCACCAATACCTTCAGCACACCGTTTTGACTAATGTTATGTACATCATTCTGGCAACCGACCAATAGATAGGTTGAAAAACGTACATATAGGTATACGATTGACAACATCAGAAATCATTAAACAATTGCATATGTCAAAGTTATAAGCGTTCATGTTTTCAAAACAGCTAAATATTGATGCGCCATGTAAACATTTGACATTGTGTTGAGTCGAGCTGCGAATCTCCCACAACAGAACTCGAAAAAACAACTGCGAAGAGATTGCATAATGGCTAGGCACGTGTAGCGCGAAAGGGCGGCGCGATTCCCAGCTTTTACGTGTATACGTATTATTTTAATCCGCACCGAAGTGTGTCAAAATGTTTATGCGACTATTTTAAGTGTATATAGTTGTGTAACAATGCTGCTAGTGTTTACATCTAACTTATAAAAAAATATCACGACTTTCTTTCACAGCGCTCATAATTAATTTTGAAATATGTGTTCCGTGTGAAATGCGTATTTCCGGACTTGCTTTGCGCGATTTAACAATTGTATCGTAGAGTGGCGCTTCCGTGCCTACACCATATATGGCCCTCTGTAGACAAACCATGACCACGTCGTCACAATCAATCCGTCGTCTATTCTCATAGTGGCATTCTTATTTTCTGGAGAGTGCAGACATTGCTTGTTGCAACAGCACTCGAGAAAAGTCTTTTATTTTCATATAAATAGTTGAGTACAGTCTTACAATTTAATTGCAAACACCTCGGATATTAACAGGGTCCATTCCTCGTGTTTCGATGCGCAATGTGCACTGGCACGTAGTTATTAAATTAATTTTTAAAATATTTTGATATAGGGAGCGAGCTAGGAATGCCTCGTAGGAATGGCCGCGTCGCTTTTGCCAATAAATGACTTATTGGAAATTCTTTTAGCTCGCACGGTCTTCGCTGTGATACGCGGCTCGTACCAGTATTCTCATTATGTTTTTAAACGTACGAATTGTTATTTGGCCGAATACTGTGAAACCAAAAATGCAAAAGTTGTCGAAATTCATTTTATTTTAATTTAATGTTTTTGTATCTATTCCAAATAAGCCTAAAGCTTCTGGCTCCGATATGCTCACGACATTCTTTGTATAATACAAGAAAACATATTCATAAAAAATAATTTTTAAAAACATGCTTTGGCAGTCTTTTTTTAAATGTTTCTTTTTTTAAAACATGTGCGTATATTTATTTTCAAGGAGCATGATTTTTTTAAACCGGAATATTGCAGAGAGTACCCGGAACATCGTAGGGTAAAGTATAATAACCTAATAGAGAGTGTCGCGACGAACGACTTAGTGCTATACACTCGTATTGAACACATTGCATGCGGCTTGACATTGTAGCCCGAGCTCCGAGCGGCATAATGTTTGTTTACAGATCATTTTGATCCATATTGCTGCGAGGAAATAACAATTGGGCCAAGCGCCAAACAGTTTCGCACGTATTCCAATCTGCTACAAATAGAATAGAGTGAGATAAGCGCTTTCACTTCGGTGCGGCAAGGCGGCGTCGACGTCGGCGCGACGTGACGCGTCGCGACCTCTCCTTTTGTTGACCATGTTGCGCTAAGGCTCAACAGCTTTCTGTTGCTGTTCGGCGGTCACAGTAAAAAACTTTCCTATTCCGGAATTAAAACAAGTATTTAGTTATATTAACACAAACGTTCATTAGCATTTTATTTGAAAAACTCCTGTTTAACTATAATACGTAAAATATAATGTACTTCCAGGTCACGTTAGCGGTTTGTACAACAACTAGCTTTATTTATCCGCGTTGACAAAACTTGCGGCCGATCGTTAGAATACTATAAATGTACATACATAATGATGAAGATATATTAAGTTATTGATTGAGAGGCGTGCAACACGATTGGACTCTTGTATACGTTGTAGCGATGGCCTGCACTACCCTGCTTGATGCAGTCTCTGCACACGTCGCATGTTAAAATCCCCAATGCAATTGTTTCTCATTATTAATACAGTGAAGAACCTATTTGTTTAATTCTTTCAATTGTTTTATTAAGAGTGTGTCTTTTCAACTGGTGATGCGATATGTAACGAACGAGGCGACAGGCGAGCTTGGAGACCACAGTGGTCGAGTTGTGTCTATTTCGGGGCGACGACGCCTAGCTGTAACCGAGCGACGAGTGCAAGTGATTGCATTCGGGCTGTCCAATCTACCGCTCCCTCGTCGCTCCTCTCGAAAGCGATCGACGTGTCCTCGTACCATGGCCTTAATAAAATAATGATGACACTTTATAGGGGTCCCTTTTCTAGTAATTGAACGGTAAACTTGCTGCTCCCAGAGCACAACTGAATCTCTATCGGATACTTTTAGTCGTTATTGATAACAGAACAAACAACTCCTAGTTACATTACAATGTTACCAGTAAGTGTATGCGAATACTTGTATAACAAGTCCCCAAGTTAACTGCGAACTTGTTACAAAAACTTCTTGCCATCGTAACTGAGGACAAGGCGCGTCGACAAATTTGTCTATACGACTTGCACACTGTTTGAATTCGCGTGACAACTAACACAGAATTGTTCAGGTACTTAGTTAAGTTTTCGTACGTGATAATTTTTAAGTGCTGTTTGCGCTAATCTATTGTTTCAGACGCGTCAAGCGATGCGACAGGCTCCGTGAGCGCTGCCAGCCCCGGCAAGAGACGCGGCTTCAGTGGGTGAGTGTAACTTCGTCTTTTACTTCAATAATTCTTTCCCAATACGTCATTCGCGTAACCATACAGAGTATTAGAACCAGCCCACAACCACCCATGGGCCCTCTGACCCTCGGGAAGCGACCCCGCCGTACATAGTAAGAAATAAACCGCGCAGCAAACCAAGCATCGTCTGTGCCCAATGAACGTGTGTGAAGAACATACGACATTTTAAAAGTTTTCTTTTCCTTGAAGTAGCAGATTTTCTCTATATTTTTGGGTAAGAACAAAATCCATTTATGCCCAAAAAAATTAAACAGAATATATCTAGAGCGTAAAACAATATCGCATTCCTAATCTGTCATTACAATTGTTATTTATTACTAGCTGTGCCCGCGACTCTTACCGTGCCGAATTAAAAAGAAAAAACTTAATTAGTAGCGTGTTATCGCGTCTATGCCAAATTTCATCCAGATCCGATTAGCCGTTTTGGTGTTACATAGTAACAATTATCCATCCATCCAAACTTTCGCATTTAGTTATAATATTAATAATAATATGATTGTCGTGAAGGCGTTGTGTGAGCGACGTTACGTGTGTATTCTATTCAACACACGTAATGTCGCTAACGTCGCTTTTGGTGTACATCGGAGCGGGGCGCTTATCAGTTCCCTTATAATTTGTCTTATCTAATCAACACTATTCTTGAACAGCGCACAATTTACCACTTTTAACGTTCGAGACATAGACATAATCTAGATAATTTTAAAAGGATATCGCGTACTCGCTTACGTTTCTCGTGTACAACCGAGGGCGACTTCGTGAAAGGCAGGATGATGGCAGGCACTAGGCGATCGCTCAAAGGGTCTGCTGGCTACCCTACATAAACATTACAAAAATATCGTAGTAAATATGTTGCGATCGCGCGCTCCTTGGTTGTGTCATCGATAAGGGAGTTTGTGTTCA
>JAOCNA010000024.1:52701-63776 GCA_026546675.1 Papilio helenus | reverse complement strand
GAAAATCACATTGGTACATGGCGGGATTCGAACCCAAGACCTGTAGATTATAAGTCAAGTGCTTAAACCACTGAGCCTATAAAGATTTTATAATGTAATGTAGATGAAGCTGCATGAAACAGCTAGTTTATTTACTTACTACTATTTATTTTCATAGAAATACTTACTCTTTTACTTAGACATATAACTGGCCAAAGAGAGCATCCAAGTGTGCAGCAGCAGCAAACACAACCGCAGAATAACCACTTCACGTTAACAGGCAATGTTTTCTTCAGTACACTGTTGATACGAGCCACTGTCGCCTGGTATTCCTCAGGTGCCACTCGTGATTGAAGTCCGGAAGGGAACTCATTGTTGAAGCGGTTGCTTAAACCAAAACTGCAATAGAAACAGACAACAATGAAAGAATTATAAAGTGAATATGTTTTTGAACTAATTAATCTATTTCTACATCTAACTTCTTACTAAATGCAAATGTCTAGATGTTTGTTGGAAGGTATCTCCTGAGTGGCTCAATGGATTTAGCATAGATATGGAACATAGCCTGGAAGACCACAGAGGCTTTTAAGTTTTATAATTCCTTATAAATGATGTTACAACCAAAATCTAGTGATTTATTAAGTTACTTTGCAATATTTTTAACTTCCTAAAATAATTAATATCAGTGGTTGTACATTGGTCAAAGTTCAACCATAATTCATAATCAATTTTTTTTTTCATTATCAAGATGAGTGAATTTTTTCCACTTGAACTATATCAAATGTATATTCCTATATTTTCAGAATGTAAAATGTAAAAAGCTTTCACTCAAATTATTTATATAATGATTATTAGAGTAAAAATTTAAAAACAATTATACCTTTTCTTAATTACTTCACAAGACATAATATTCAAGTCTTCACAATATAATTAGTTAGCGACATTAATGAATACCAGTCATTGCATTTACAATGTTGATACATTCCTTACAAATTAAGTTTGTTTGTTGCTTTGTTTAGTTACCATACACGTTGACATAAAAGACAACATATACATGTGAATATTAATAATTTACTTTGCAATAAGGATAACAATGTTCTCATACAAGTGTTTTAACAGTCACAATAACAGACACACACATCTTTGTTAAGGGAAAATAAAACTGGCATAAAATAAAATGTCAAATAATTGTTGGATATCTCATTAATTAATTTTTAGACATCCTCATTCTTAATCAGTGTAAAACAACAGTTATATAAATTTTATCAGAATGTGACCTATTTCAATGAATCTAGGAAAATATGGAGCAACATGATAACAGGCAGTTCATTTGTTACATTTGTTGTGACTCATTAAATTAATGTTTGTTATGTTATTATCATGTTTTTACGCATTCCTATCAAAGTTATGACTTTCAATGTTATTCATTTATGTTGAATTACTGTTTATTTGAATTAAAAAGTAATTGATGTCTTTTAAACTATTTTTGCTTTAGAAGAAGATTACTCTGCAAATACGTTCATAAATCTGTGCATATGAAAAATCTATTTTTGTACTGAGCAAAAATAACAGGATTGTTCTGTGATAAAGTGCAATGCGTTCATAACGTAATCGGACACTTTGGAGATATTAAGCCTGTTACTTTCGCTTCAATGCAATTTAGTGCCCTATTAAATTTCATAAATTGACGTCTGGTCAATGTCCTCGTTCAAGAAAAGCTTCAATGCCATTGATCGACGATGACAAAGGAAACATGTTATAAATGCATTTTGTTAATATATCTTTATTGGAACTTCAATTAAAGATATACTATTCGATTGCAACAACAACAGCTGATAAAATAAACCTTACACTGTCATGTTACCAGCTCCACGCACGACGATCGGATCAGGCACTAACGTCACATGTGTCTCTTCTATATTCTCCTCACTTTCAGTTTCGTCAAGATATATTGCGTCAAAGTCTGCCATTTTTCTTATTTACTAACTTAACAAATTACAAATAAACTCGTTTGATGAAACGACATAACAAAGCACAGTGTTTGTTGGACTTGGATTTTATTTATGAAAAAAAAAAGTATTGAATGACGTTTTACTAAACTGAAAATGTTGCCATATAACAATAATTTTATTTTGTTTAAACATTTTTAATTACAATTTTAAACTTAAATAAAGAATAACATAATGTAAGATTTGTTAATTTTTACGTTAAACGAACAAAATAAGAAGAAATTCAATATTTTTGATCAAACTATAGTTTCACGAATTTGAATCTTAGGTGTCACTTATCTGGCTTGAAACAAAGCAATAATTTTGGAAAGTATTGGACTCTTGAAATTCCTGTAAAAAGGAGGAGGCAACGAATGAATGCAATTCAATACTTCATTAAATAGTAGATGATTATAATGTCGATATACGGATAGTTTAAAAATCTTTTGAATTGCGCGCCTGTGAGTTTATTAGAAGCAACATGTGATTTAGGAGAATAACTCGAACTTTGCAGTACTTACTTTTGTACTTGAATGTATCTGAATTACATTGCATTGGGAACTGATGCAATAATACTTTGGATTTCACGCACATAACATGACAGAATTTTTGAAAATCTGCTGATTTCAATCAAGAATTCGTGTAACTGATTGATATTAAAAAATCCGCTTTTTTGAAATTGACAGAAGCTTTTTATTGCATCATCATTTATTAAAAAAAAAACTATAGTTCTTTTTCTTCTCCTTTAACCTCGTCAAGTACAAACTTCTGATGATTTCATTGTATTTTATCTTTTACAACATTCTTTGTTATATTTATGTACAGGCTGTTATAAATTATCTTACATGCACTGTCTCACATGCTTTGATAAGGTGCAGCTGTGACCCAAAAACGATCGTGTTCGTAATACAACCTCCCTATTGCTATGCCTTTGATATCATGTGAATGAGACAAAATGATGTAATCACTTAGTAGAATTTCTTTGTCTAATAAAATTAAGCGATTTTTCTTGCCAGATGTTTTGTTCTTTAAATCTGTATCTATAATTAATAACATAACGAGAAAACATTTTTTTTTAATTCCGCGCGGACGAAATCTCGGACAAAAGACAGTGGTTTGATTTGAATTTTCATACTACTGCTAGGAAAAAGAAATAAAGAAAGAATTTCAATTGAACAAGTGTACTTATTGATAAATAACAAAGCGATCCTCTTAACACTGCAGACCTGCCTTAACTTTTTCTAAAGTGACTTCTGTTGGTGTTAGTTTATGTCTATTTTTTCTGTTCTATTTCTCAAGTTCAAATAACTACTTTCTGATGTTTAAAACCCTTGTATGAATGGACCCTTAGAAGACTAAAGAACATATTGACTTTTACATAGAAAACTATTAAATTAGAACCAGTAGATTTAAAAAATCTTTTAGTATTAGTGATTTCATCATAAGAATTTCGGTATAAATAATTCAAGTGATCGATAAAGGGTATAGGGCCGTGACAATCGCAATGTTTTTGCCAGGCCCCGACGCGTGCAGTCTAGACACACACTATATAAGACGCGTGCGAACACCCCTAAGCATTCAAAAGCACATACGCTCCAGTCCCTAACATAGGCTTGCAATATGAAGGTAAATTCAATAAAATTTCTAATGTTTACTTTATTTATTTATTTGACGTTTAATGTTAAAATGCAATTTCTAACTAAATTTAACTTAACTTTTCCAATGTAACTTAAAAACTATTTTTTTAAATAAATAAAGTATCATTACATAAGGCTTTCATTCTATTAAAACATTTTATTTTTGAAAACCAAAAGTAACTTTTTCGCACAAACTTTGGCAATTCAAAATGTTTAATTCAAACAGGAAACTTATTTTAAATTATTTCTCGATTCATATATTAAATGACAATTATGTTTTTATTTCAGGTCTTAATCTTAGCAGCTGTGTTAATGGTGTGCAGGGAGGCGGCTGGAGGTCTGCCCCTAGCGCCGTACGCTTACGCTCGACCTTTGGCAATCGCTAGGCCAGCGTTGGCTCCCTATGCAATAGCCCCAGCCATTGCTAAAGTCGCCCCTGTTGAAGACTACGATCCTAATCCGCAATATTCCTACGCTTATGATATACAAGATGCTCTTACAGGTAATTATATCTATGCTTCTCTCTTTACAAACCGGCCAAAACGGAAATGGTCCTCTCTCCTAGCTCGTATCCCATATGGTGGTGGAGTCGGTTTTCCTAATTAGAGTCCTCTACGACACCCAAATAAATCGTTAGCTGTTAAATGTCTAATTCATTAACATTGTCAGAAATAGATTCTGGATACATAAATAAAACTACAGTTCTGAATAAAGTTTTAAGTCAAAACTTTTTACTCTTTTAAATCTCGTTGTAGCCAAGTAAAACTAACATGTCAGTATTCGCATTGCACATAAAAGTTCCTCTTGTAATAATTACTTAATTTTTCTATATTCAGGTGACTCCAAGAGTCAACACGAGACTCGCTCTGGTGACATAGTTCAAGGCTCCTACTCGCTGGTGGACCCTGACGGCACCCGCCGCGTGGTCGAGTACACCGCCGATCCGCACAACGGCTTCAACGCTGTCGTACACAGACAACCCCTAGGAGCAGTCAAAGCAGTCGCTCCTGGATACTTGCACTAGTTTTGATGCTATAAACGCGCTTATTACAACTTAACTTCTATACATCCTTCGATTAGTAAATAAAAAACAAAAACGTCGGAAATTATGAGATAATATACTTTTATGGTACAAAATAGCCTGTGTAATATGTCTTAATATATCTATAACGCTTATTAAAGAAAATAAGACATGAAACTGTCATAACTTAATTTACATTAAACGTTGCCCGAGTCTTTTAAAAGCTCTCTAAATTGTATAAATATCTTATGTTTTTAAGAATGTAAAGTTGTGTTAAAGCTAGCGTATCTTGCCTCACGTGACCTGAACCTGTATTTTATATTGTTGCAGACATGTTTATGTTTATTTTGTAGTGTTTTGTTTAAAATGTTAATACTAAGGTAATAAATTAGACCCGTAGGAGTAGCCAGTCCTCCTTTCGGGCGCGTCCCCAGGTGGCGGATCGGGGAACGCCACCCTATGTTGGGTGGTATCGGGAAACCGACGCGGACCAAAACTGGCCGGGTTTTTGGGGCGTACCCTTAGTCTCTAGAGACTGAGAAACGGCCTTGGCGGGTGCCCTAGAGTTAGGGCCCGAGAGTATGGGACCCTCCCGGATCTCTTCTGTCATAGAAGATGCATGGGAGGATCTCGCGCGGTGCTGTGCCAAGTGCACTCGGCTTTCGCCGACGCCGGGCAACCCGAAAGCTGTGGAATCGGGGGCCCTGCAGGAGTCCCTCAGGGCCGCGAGGAAGAAATCCTCTCAAAAAAATAACCCCAATCCCAAGGTCTCGCGTGCCGAGGGGATGTGTGGCCGGGGGGAACCAGGTCGCTAGCGCCGTTCAGGGACCACACCCTTCAAAAGGAACAAAAACATGAACGTAGAGCCAGAAAAAAATACTCCCCAGGGTGGTACCTGTAATAACGGGGAATCCACCCCCGAGCTCAGCTCGGGCCGCCCCAACGTATCTGGGGGGGGGCAAGTCTCTGCGTCGCGTTGACGCACATGCGTCGACTGCGGGTCCATTACAGGACCAAAAAACCGTAGCTGAGAAGTACAAAATACCAGCACGAGGTAGGCGAGGGCGGTACGCTCGCCCTAACATGGCCAGCGCAGGCCACATGCTTGGCGAAAGTGGAAGCGAGACTTCTGATGTCTCGGTTATGTCAGTCGCTTCGACGAATTTGACGACAAGAGTAAAGAGGAAGAGCAGACCGCCAGGAACAGGTACTGTAGCTGCCAAATTCATGGCTCTACCAGTTTCCGATCAAGAAATTAATAAGTCTTCTACCAGTACTGAAGTAGAGGAAGATGTATCCGTCGCTTATATGACGATCCCGAAATCGAGAGCAAAAAGAAACCTCCCAATACCGGAGGACCTATCTGGCCAAATGAGACACTGTGCGGATATACAACTTGGCGAGTGTATTGAGAAGAATCTGTTTGTCATCGAAAGTGTCGCAGATCGGGCACACAACCTTAAAAAGACCTTAGCTCAAGACCTTAGGCTAGCAGTAGGCAACCTAAAAACCGCGGCGGAAGAACTAGCACGAAGAAAAACCACTGAACTAAATATGGAAAGGTTAGAAAGAGAGAATGCAGATCTGCACTCCCAAGTATCGTGCTTAAGCTCAAGACTGGAGAAACTCACAGAGGAAATGAAACTTCTACAAGAGCATGCACGCAGATCTTTCGATCCGATTAAGTCAATCGAGTCACGGACACCGACGCCCCAGATAGAACCGAATCGTTCAACCGAAAGCTCTCTTATGGAGCGCATCGGATACATAATCGAGACTAAATTGGCTGACTTCGAAGCCAAACTATTCCCTGATAGAGTCATCCAGCTACCTCTAGGAGTCAAACCGAATAGTAAGAATCCAGAATCGGACGTGGATACACCGCGGTTGCAAAAACAACATGACGTGACAGAGAAGACTACACAACCAGTAAGGCAGCGCAGAAAGAGATTGAAAAAACTTCTGCACCCCCCAGTCGCGGACCTGCCTCCGGTTGACGTAGTCCAGTCACAAGCAACACTTCACACGGAGGAGCATACGTGGGCTTCTATAACTAAGAAACATAGGCAGCCAAAAATCAACACACAAACTCCTGCCGCATCTACTATTAAAGGACGACGGAACAAAAAAGAGGTTCGGGTTCCTAACTCCGCAGCTGTGACGGTCACCATACCGGAGGGCTCTGATATTTCTTATGCGAAAGTTATGGAGATTGCCAAAAGTAAAATCCGGCTGGCAGATATTGGCATTGAGACGCTTAGGCAGAAGAGAGCCCTGACTGGCGGTCTCCTGTTGGAAATTATTGGCCCAGAGTGCGGACAAAAAGCAGATACACTGGCGGCTAAAATGCGAGAAGTTTTCTCGGACGTTAATGTCAAAATAAATCGTCCGAACAAAATGGGAGAAATAAGACTAAGAGACCTTGACGACGCTATCAGCCAAGGAGAAGTAGCAGAGGCAGTAGCAAAAGCGGGTGGGTGCTTAGCAGATGACGTCAAGGTTGGAGAAATTCGCCGAACTCCAGTAAGTTTGGGCACGTGCTGGCTACGATGCCCCGCTAAAGCTGTTCGGGAATTAGCCAGGGTCAGGCGCATACAGGTGGGATGGGGATCTGTGAGAGTGGAAACACTAGAACCCAGGCCAATGCATTGTTTTCGGTGCCTTGAAGCAGGCCACGTTGGGACAAAGTGCTCGAACCAGACAAATCGGAGCGGGAGATGCTACGCCTGTGGTGATTCCGGACACAAGGCGAAAGACTGCACAGCACAAACGCTTAAATGTCCGCTATGTTCTGACATAGGAAGACCAGCTGACCACCGCTTTGGTAAGGGATGCAGTACAAGACAGGAGAAGAGCGGCAAAGAAACGGGCAATACCAACACGGCAACGGTCACGGGTTCCAAAACGGCTCCGAGTCAAGGTTCGGACGTGGAGGCTATGGAAGCATAAATTTTTAAGCCTCTCAAAGTATTACAGGGCAACCTGAACCACTGCCGCAATGCACAGCATATACTTATGCAAACCATTGCGGAGCGCCAGGTTTCTCTGTCAGTTGTGGCGGAACCTTATAACGTGCCTGACAGTCCTCTATGGTTTGGTGATAGTCTGGCCTCTGTGACAGTATACAGGAGTGGGGGAGATTCCGGCCCAGCGTGCTCTCTACTAAGTAAAGGTTTAGGATTTGTTGCAGTACTATGGGGAACTGTGGCAGTTGTCGGGTGTTACGTATCTCCCAATATACCTATTGCTGAATACGAGTTATATTTGGACAGACTAGGAGACTGCATTCGGAGGTGCCACCCTCATCCAGTTATTGTTCTTGGCGATTTTAACGCACACGCTAGGGCATGGGGGAATCGGAGGGATAACGCAAAGGGACGAACTCTAAAGGACTGGGCAGCTGGCCTGGATCTCCGACTTATAAATCAAGGGACTGTAAGTACATGCGTCCGCTGGCAGGGAGAATCCGTCGTTGATCTAACCTGGGCCACTCCTTCTGCATTAAGGAACTTGGTAAACTGGCGTGTTGCGGAGGATGTGGTTACTTTATCCGACCATCGATACATCTTTTTTGATATAGCAGTTCACCGCCCCATCCCCAATGACGGTAATAGGTCAGACAAGCTTAAAAATAGGTGGAGTCTTAAAAGGCTAGATAAAGATATACTTGTGGCCTCTGCCACCATAACAGCATGGCCACAGCCTCCGGACACCTTAGATCCAGAAGGAGAGGCAAACTGGTTCCGAGACAACATGACTCGCATTTGCAACTCGTCAATGCCGAGAACCAGCCGCCCCAAGTCCGGAGCGGTATACTGGTGGTCCGCTGAGATCGCACAACTTCGTACTAACTGCCTTAGATGCCGACGCTTGTTCACTAGAGCCAGAAGGAGAAGGCGAACATCGGCGGAAGATATAAGCAGACTATATAGCGAGTACCGTACGGCAACAAAAACTCTACAAACGGCCATCTCAGAGGCTAGATCCCGATCGTGGCAGGAACTTATAAATGGACTTAACAACAACCCATGGGGGCGTCCGTATAAGATGGTTATGGGGAAGCTCCGACCCATGATGCCACCGTTGATGGAGACTCTCGACCCTGTCTTCCTGGGTAGAGTAATTGACACACTTTTCCAGCAGGATGGGTCAGAGACTGCTACCCTTTTCCCTACTTTTCCTTGCTCCTGGGAACAGTATATGAACGTGACAGTTCAGGAACTCAACCAAGCCGTGATCCGTCTTAGGACGCAAAATAAGGCCCCTGGTCCTGACGGAATACCAGGCCGGGTATGGGTTCTAAGCTTACCTATTTTGGGAGACAGGTTGTGTCAACTATTTACCGAATGTCTGCACAAATCTACATTCCCTTCCATTTGGAAAGAAGCTAAGCTGGTTCTTCTAAAAAAAGAAGGTAAAAGGGACGAATCTCCAGGTGCGTACCGCCCAATATGTCTTTTAGACGAGATTGGAAAAATTTTTGAAAGAATAATTGCGGCACGGCTCCACCAACACCTTTCGCAAGTCGGCCCCGATCTCTCCGACAACCAGTTTGGTTTCCGACTAGAGCGTTCGACCATCGATGCGATAATGCGCGTCCGTTCGTGGTCTGAAGAGGCTGTGTCCAGAGGTAGAGTTGCGCTAGCTGTAAGTCTAGACATCGTCAACGCCTTTAATTCTCTTCCCTGGGCAGCAATCAGGAGGGGACTACTTCACCTGAATGTCCCAATCTACCTACAAAGGATTATCGGCGACTATTTGCGCAATAGGTTTATTCTATATTCGGACAGAGACGGCAGGGCAATCCGGAGAGAGATCCAATGTGGAGTACCGCAGGGTTCGGTATTAGGCCCCTTACTATGGAATATAGCGTATGATACAGTGCTGCGTGCTGATCTTCCCTTGGGCGTAAAAGTCCTATGCTATGCAGACGACACCTTGCTATTTGTTAGCGGAGAATCGTTCGAGACGACAAGGGAACTCGCCGAGTTGGGAGTACAGGCGTTAGTTGCCAATATTCAAGAACTGGGACTGAAAATAGCACCAGCGAAGACCGAGGCAATCTGGTTCCATAAAATTCCTAGAACCAGGGAACCTCCCGACTCATGGATCCGGATAGGTGAAGTGGTCGTCAAAATAGGCCCATACATGAAATACCTAGGACTTACGTTGGATAGTCGGTGGGGTTTTGAGGAACATTTTCGGCGCCTAGTTCCCAGGATTGAGAGAGTGGCAGGTGCCCTACACAAACTACTCCCCAACCTTGGTGGACCAAAAGAGGAAGTCCGCCGCCTATATGCAGGTATTGTGCGGGCAGTTGCCTTATATGGTGCCCCCGTATGGGCTAAGAGGCTGGCCATCCGACGTTGTAGGTCTAAAGTTTACAGTGTTCAGCGTAGGATATCCATTCGGGTCGTGAGAGGATATCGCACTTTATCTTTCGAGGCGGCGACCATCTTGGCCCGTTTCCCGCCACTGGACATCCTGGCCAACATGAATCAAAGAATTTACCACCGTGTCAGGACTCTCCGCCAAGAATCCAGGGACGATCGAGACAAAGTACTCGAGGTAGTTAAAAGGCAGGAATACCAAAACGCCCTGTTAACCTGGCGCAGCAGGCTGCTTGAGGAACCATATGTCCATAAGCGCGTAGTTGAAGCGGTCTTACCCGTCTTTGAACCGTGGATACAGCGCCGAGATGGTAGTCTAACTTATCGCCTCACTCAGATAATCACCGGTCATGGATGTTTCGGAGACTACCTGCATAGAATCGGGCGGGAGGCATCGGCTGGCTGCTACCATTGTAGTGGAAATGAGGACTCTGCGTCACATACCTTGGCGGTATGCCCTGCTTGGCAGCCTGAACGGCTAGTTTTGGAACAACACATCGGGCCGGACCTGTCTCTGCCTGCTCTCATATCAGCGATGTTAAGCGGGACTGAAGCGTGGAGAGCAGTGGCTTTATTTTGCGAGGCTGTTATGCAAAAAAAAGAGGCTGCTGAGCGAGCTCGGGAAAGGGAAAATCCCGCCCAAAGACGCCGTCGAAGACCTCGCAATATTTCGTGAGTGCTCCTAAAATCACTTAGGAGAGTATTTGGGGCTCTCCGGTGCATAGGATAGGGCCCTAAGCACCAATACCGAGGCTCCGAGATGGCTGAAAAGCATACAGGATGAGCTACATTCGTAGCAAAGCGTTGGGGGGTCATGGTTGCGTTCCAAATGGAGATCCCGTGTCCCCTCGATAGCGCTGTGGGAGACCACCGTGGGGTTTTAGTTGGTGCAAGCCCAACATTACTCATCTTTACCCCTATAAAGATGAGTATGCGACAGGCATTTACCCACGAAAAAAAAAAAGGCCCTGAAGTATGACTGCGTTCTTTTAAATATAGAGAGATAACATAAATGTCTCACAACAGTCCTTAAATAACTTCAATTAAGGCCTTAACTCGT
>JAOCNA010000024.1:42091-52601 GCA_026546675.1 Papilio helenus | reverse complement strand
AGATAAAATTTAATAAAGCGTGTTCTTACGCTTAATTCAAGAGATCTGAAGTTTTTACTCTCATTTTCCAACAAACAAAGTTCCGTGGGGGATGCGTAGTGTTTTGTTTTTCTGATTACTGCGCAGACAAAGTTGCGGACAAGTGCTAGTGTAACATAATAAAATCATACCTTTATAATATTACTATAGCAGTAGTGTCTGTTAATAACATGAAATCCCCAAATTTTAGCTTTTGTTATTTAATCCGCAAAATTCAGTCGATATCAGAGAATATAACACAGGCCTCGGATACCGAACATTACAATTCACTGACAGATTTTCATTCAAAAACAAAATAGTACAAAGCTTTCGACAGCCAATGTCCTGCTGAATACCTTGTTATTGAAGTAAACCTTAGGCTTCTCGTAAACGGACGTTATAAAAATATTCATAAACTTAAATTAACGTTTAAAATTAAAAAAATAGATAGACAAAGCAATATAGGAAGGAGATGAAAAGTCAGTTTATGTTATTATCAAGCTTTTTTAAGACCAAAAAAAAAAATTTTGAAAGAGCTAAAACTTTATGGTTAGATTAAAAAAATACATTTTGTTGATTCGGTTGCTTCTAGACGTTGTTGTGTTGATTGACATAGTTTTTGTGTACTAGATGAGGTTTTTGTTACAAATACATTTCATAATTTAAAAACAGTTTGTCGTCCGCCTTATTTGTTTTACGTTGAATAACGATGAGGGGGCGTGGTGGCTACTCGTATTGCGGCGCACTGTGTGATGTTAACTCGGCCTCACACAATATAACAATGACCAAGTACAAACAAAGCGCATAGAAAATATATCGTGGCTACTATCTTTTTAAAATCACTGAAAATTAGTCTTTGGTTAACTTAAGAAAACTTAAATTATGCAAACAGCTACATTTAGAGGTAAGGTTATTGAATTTTGCTTCACATTAATCTTACTAATATTATAAAAGTGAATGTTTAGTTGGATGGATGGATGTTTGTTAGAGTTTGTTTGACTAAACTACTTAACGGATCTTGATGAAATTTGGCATAGATGTAGAGGATAGTCTGGAAAACACAAAGGCTTTTTTTTTTATTGTCTGCGGACGGAGTCGCGAGCGTAAGCTAGTTTTAAATTTTGAAGAACATTTCTTCGACGTCTATACAGAAATATGGGTTTATTTCTAAAGTGAAACCTTAAACACTCCATTTCATGATTTCATGAATAAATTTTAGTCTCATAAAGAAGGTTTTACTTTTATTTTAGCCGCTATTACATGTATGATACAACTCGTCACGTGCGCCGAGTTCTGCTGCATTCAATTTTTACTGCCCATAAAAAAATTTCGCGTAAATTTTACGTCGCGCGCGAAGATTGTATAATTTATGCTTCCCGCCCTTTTTGTTACTGTCAAATGGGCTCAGGAAGGAACTCAATTGTTGAATGTCTTTTTAACGTTTTAAAAAAATTGCTTAGTTGTAGTAACGTTTTAAAATATTAATTGTTTTTTTTTTTTATTTTTGAAAAATGTAGATCAGTTCCGTAAACAAAAGGAGTTCGAAGATCCTTTTTTCCGAACAAACACAGTCATTCATTCGGCAATATTTCCATTTGTAATGTTAGTGTGCAGAATTTTCTTAAAAATGCTTAGAAGCAAGAGTAATTAATCCACACAAAAATGTGTATAATATTGCGAAGAATCGAGTAGAGTTTCAGGCGAAAAAACTAGTACAAAACATTTAAGAATAGCGCACGTTATGTTAGTGACGTGAGCCATTTGCGAACAATACGTAGACTTGTACGTGGAGGGCGGGGGTAGTTGCGTCACAGTTAACATTGGCTTGTGTATTTTGAATGTTTTTAAATAATTTGAGAGCTAATTTCCACTATTCTTGGTAATGCTCATGTGTGCCGTGGAAAAATAGTGTAGTGTAAATGAAATGAAGACAAAGTACACTCTGGTGAAGTGACAAAATACTGAAAACAATTGCAGAAGAAACCGTTCGTAAAAACAAATATTTCAAAAGTATTCATGAAATGGCGACTTCTCTCATCTAACTACAACTAGCGACTCTTGTATTTAAGGTACGAACAGTAATTCTATTACATTAATGAGAAAATCACGTAAAATTAATAAGTGATTCAAATATAAAGTACCAAACTACTTAAATACCAACAGCGCCATCTACTGATAGTAATCCAGATAATTTATTAAGTTCAATAACATGATAACATAGGTGGCGCTAGCAAAATATCCATCAAGAAACGATCCTTCGTAAACTAAATTATTAGCGCCATCTGTGATTGAGTAAAGAAAACTTTACTGCATACGGAGAGGATCGATGAAATAATAAAGCCGGCCTGTTTACTTTTTAAGTCCGTCTAACACTTTGAATTTACAAACATTTAAAAATGTCGTCCTCATCCTCGCCGCTAGAAAAATGCGCTGGATGCCATAACCCAATACCAACAAAAAGAGAACACTTGCGATGCGAACTATGTAGTTTAGCATATGATTTGGAGTGTGCAAACGTGAGCACTAAGCGATTCAACATTATGGAGCGCAAGGACAGCTGGAAATGTAGAACCTGTCTGATGAAAAGACAAAAAGGGACTCTTAAATCATCGTTATCACAACCAAATGTCATGTCAGATGAAACAAATAATGTGACATGTCGAAATAAAGAGCTGAAAAACAATGAAAAGAGAAGCCCAAAAGAAAATATTATGACAGAAGAAACGATGCAAGATATAAAGCTATTCCGCGAAGAACTAAGGAATGTTCGGAGTAAAATGACTGAACTCCTTGAAGCGATTTCTACCCTTTCGGAAACTATTGTAGCCCAAAATTCTAGGATTAATAATTTAGAAAATAAGATAGAAGTCATGGAAAAGAAAACAGAGTCTAATATCAGTGAAACGGAGAAACTTAAAGCAACTATAGCTGAACTTAAGTCAGACATTCGAAATCGTGATCAGGATATGCTTAACAATGACATTGAAATCACACATTTACCCGAAACCCAAAATGAAAATGCCGTCCATCTAGCTATTACGATAGCGAAGAAACTTAACGTTCCTCTTGATGAAAGAGATATTGTTTTTGCAGAACGAGTGGGTTTTCAACGTCCATCAACAGACAATTTAGCGCCAGTGAAACCTCGTCCGTTAGTCTTACGACTCTCGAGACGCGCTACCCGAGATGACCTGCTAAAAGCTGCTAGGGTCTGCCGCAGTGTGACGACGGAAGGCATGTCGCTTCCTGGACCGGCTAGCCACTTTTATATCAACGAAAGACTTACGAATTACAAACGCCGACTATTCCACATAACGAGAAAAATAGCAAAGGAAGAAAAATGGAAATATGTATGGACGCGTACAGGAAAAATCTACATTAGAAAAGAGCAAGGCAAGGCCCGACATCAAGTCTACACAGAGAATTGTCTAACAAACATTTTTGGATATAACAAGTTTGCACCTATTCTGGATAAATTTAATGCCACTTGAATTATGGATATTACCTTATTTAAAGCTACGCAAACCATCAATGCTAATACACTCAAAAGCAACTACATGTCTACAGATACACTCATATATGACCCAAATTAAAAAAAGAATACACATAACATACTATACTAAACATACAAAACTATATTATAAATATTATATAAACAAATTTATTTACAATACTTACTTACATCCTATAAATTACAATATATTTTATATTCTCCCCTTACATTGTTTATTACGATATGGCTAGTGTCAATAAAAAGAGTTTGAAGTTAGGACTGTTGAATGTTAGGTCACTTAACACCGGAGAGGATGAATTAATTATGTCTGTTCTGAAATATAACCCTGATATTCTAGCTCTTAATGAAACATGGCTTAGAGAAGGACAAGAATCACTTGCACCCGTTATACCAAACTACAACTTTTTGCACAAAGCTCGTAAAACGAGCAGAGGAGGTGGTGTAGGTTTTTATGTAAAGGTAGGTATTAAAGCACGGAAAAAGCAGCACGTTAACTCTAGTGTAGAACAGCTGTGGATTGAAGTCCATTTACCAGGAACTAAAATGGCCTTATGCACCGTTTATCGCCCAGAAGATATAGCGCCACAAATAGTTTTTGAAGCATTAAGTGAATCAATATGTCATTTTTCAGGTTGCGACTATATGTGTATCCTAGGCGACATCAATATTGACATGAATAAAGCAGACTCATCACGTGCGCAAGAACTCATCAACTTCTGTAGTCAGCACAACCTGGTGCAGATGGTCCAAGAACCAACGAGAATAACCAATGATACCGCGACACTGATAGACATTATTATGACAAATGCCGCTAATCTTTGTAAAAAAGTTACAGTTTTTCACAATGGTTGTATCAGTGATCATGGAATGGTATTAGCTGAATTCAACATCAAAAAGCCAAAACCCGTAAATTTGATTAAATTCACACGCTCCTTAAAAGATATAAATCAAGAGCTGTTTAATCAACATTTAGTGGCCTCTAATTTTTACGAAATAATTGAAATAAAAGACATCAATGAGATGGTTAGAAGTTTAAATCAAAAAATTCAGAAACTATTTGATCTACACGCGCCCATAAAGAAAAGAATCTTAAAAAATAAACCTAAACCATGGATCACAGATAATGTTATGTTTATGATGAGTTTACGAGACAAAGCTTTTAAGAAGGCACAAAAAACAAAGACAGAATCAGCTATCAAATACTACCGCTCCTTTAAAAATCTAGTGACAGCCACCGTGGCTCGTGAAAAGAGAGCGTACTTTAACAACTATATAAATAATAATATTAGAGATCCGAAAAAGTTGTGGGCAAACATAAAAATGACAACCTTAACTAATAAGCGAACAAATGTAATTCCTGACCATTTAAACGATCCTGATGAAATAAATGAACATTTTTTGGACATACCGGTTAAAGTAAATATAGATGTAAATGTAATTAAGTTCTATGAAGACGCAATCAGACCCAATAATGAGGTGTTCAGTTTACAGAGAACAAACGAAGATGAAGTGCACAAGATCTTAGACAGTATTAAGACGCGAGCCTCAGGTCACGACGATATAAACATAGACATGCTTAATCTGACAGTTGATGCAACAATACCGGTCATCACGGAAATCATTAATAGATCTATCGACACCAACACTTTCCCAGCAATGTGGAAACGAGCACTTGTTAGACCAATACCTAAAAGCGATTCGGTCAATAGTCTAAAAGAACTGCGACCCATTTCATTACTTCCAGTCCTATCTAAATTAGTAGAAAAGGTTGTTTTACAGCAGATCGAAAATTACCTTCAAGCAAAAAATGTAATCCCCAAATTTCAATCCGGTTTCCGTAAGGGCCATAGCACGGAAACGGCTTTGCTATATGTCACAAATGAAATCACCGAGGCATCAGATCAAGGACAAAGTACCATCCTTATTCTCCTCGATTACTCCCGTGCATTCGATTGCTTAGATCCAGATCTACTGATAGCAAAGCTAAAATATCACGGCTTCTCCCAAAACGCTTGCCAGTGGTTCCGGTCGTACTTTGAAGATAGAGAGCAAGTGGTAATGACTGAGAATGTTGACGGGCAGAAGAACTACTCAAAAGCCGGAAAACTTAAGCGAGGGACACCGCAAGGCTCAATACTTAGTCCGGTTCTTTTCTCTCTCTTTACCGCCGACCTTCCTGCTCAGATAAAGACCTGCAAATATCATCTCTATGCAGATGACACTCAAATATACCATAGTTTTGACAGCAGCAGGACAGCAGAAGAAGTTGCAAATATTAATCACGACTTACAAAATATCTACGACTGGTCTCAACGAAATGGCTTAATCATAAACCCAGATAAATCGAAAATGCTAATTTTAGGCACCAAAAAACAAATCCAAAACGTTCTAGACTCTGGCGTAACAATCCATATGAATAATATCCCCTTACCTGTGGTAACCGAAGCTACCAACCTAGGTCTTGTTATGGACGGGGAACAAAAATATAACGAACACATCCACAGGAAAATCAGAGGTGCTTTTTTCAAACTTAAGACCTTGTACAAAATAAGGTCGTATCTAAGATCAGAATTGCGAGTCCAACTAACAGATCTACTAGTTCTCTCTCCCTTCAACTACTGTAGCACGGTTTACGGCCCTAGACTATCTATGAGCACCGAGAAAGCAATACAACGAGTACAAAACGCGTGTGTTAGATATTGTTTTGCTGTACCTAAACGAGACCATGTAACGCCTTTCATGAACAAAAATAACATCCTTAACATGAGGACTAGAAGAGAACTCCAATATGCGTGTCTAACTCATAAAGTCATCTGGAAACAAAATCCGACATATTTATTCGACTTATTAACCTTTAGAAGTAATACTACCAGCAAAGCTCTCAGATCAGTTAGTGAGAACCTACTTGTTGTAATGCTTTCAAGGTCAGCTAGGTATAATGGTTGTTTTAAATTCAGTGCCTCAAAGATCTGGAATGATCTGCCTCCTCCTATGAGGCGAAAAATGAGCATTGAAACCTTTAAAAATAAATACAAAACTGCTTTACTGAAGAGACAATTCTTAGGACAAAACCTACGGCACTTTAATATTAGACAAGTCAAATTACCCTTTTAAGCTGCCTCGACTGAGTCCTCAGTCCTATCTATATCTATACTAAAATTATGAAGAGGTGAGATTTGTATTTCTGTATGTTGTCGATTCTAAACACTATGTATGTATGTATATTATATGTATCCTTATATATTTATTTATATCCTTCATCGCACACATAAACGCACACACACTTACACAACAATACACAAATACACAAATACACAAACTCATACACACACACACACACACACACACCTATACACACATGAGTGCAATGATGTTTTATATAATCAACTGCCCCTGTATAATAAACTGAACCATATACCAGTAGTTAAGGGGAGGCTGAAAACCAGCGCGGCCTTCAGTGACAAGCTGGAGGCCGCATCAGCTGAGCCTTCTCCTTTTGGCCAAGAATTGTCTTTTTTTTGTTTTTTACTTTTTTAATTAACATATTCTGTAATTTTTGCTTTTTGTGATTTTTTTTGGTCAATAAATGGTGTTTTATTTTATTTTTTTTAATTCATATTGTATTGGAGGAACTGCGCCACATAAAAACATTTTTTGCCTTTTTCTCAATATTTACAAGGTACCTACATAGCATAAAGGCTGTGTTTTTAAATGTATATGGTAATGAAAGGTCGACTTTACACGTAGCGGTCAGTGGGCGCTTGTATAGGCAACAAGATGTTAATTTATTTTATTATGCCAAGGATAAGACAAAACGTAGATGTTAAAAATAATTCTACACTTCGTAAAAGTTACATCGGGAATAACTCAGTAAGATTGAATGGTACAACATTATAACTACGCCGTAGTATTTAACCCTAAAATTAAACAAAAAAATGGGACCCACATGCGAGCTACCTTTCGGATAAGAAAGGATTTTCAAAATCGGTCCATCAAGGCCGGAGATATCGCGTAACACAAATAAAAAAAACATACAGACGCATTGAGTACCTCCTTTTTTTGGAGGTCGGTCAAAAAGGAGAACTCAAATAACTGCAGCTACACTAACCAACTGTAGTGATTGTACTCTGAGTGGCAAGTGCAACTATTTCTGACACGAGTTTCCTATCCACAACAAACAATGAAACAAACTATTTTTACATCGACATTTTATATTAAACTCCTATAATCGTGAATATATTTTATCTCAAAGATCTCAATCTAGTTAATTTCCATAAAGACATCCCTCCAAAATTGAAGAAGCGATAAGCGCACGGCGCGCGGCGCAGCGGCTAGCAGCTGAGGAAATGAGCCTGGCGCCGCGCCAGATCTCCTATTCTGACAAACAATACGATAGCGAAATATACACATTTTCTTTTATGTTTCTAGAGAATACTGTGAATGAGCTACCGTTTCAACTATGTTAGCCGAACTTACCCGAAGTGACTTATCTGATTCTGATAAAAATGAATGGACGTTAAATAAGAGTGTGCGATGGCCGCTGCATGCTGTCGCAACGCACCGAGATCTCCTGAGATACGGGTCAAAGGGATCGTACCAGTAGTTATATTAGTCGTCTGACAATAAACAAAAACATTCGAGACACGTAATCGATAATGATAATATATTATTTATTATGTACACTCGTGTCTGTAACAAGCTGCCGGCTGCTGCCGCCGCCGCCGCCGCCGCCGCCGCCGGTCTCCCCCGCCTCGCATCCCGTTGTTGGCGATATCTTATGTCGAAGATTTACGCATCAAATATTAAGTATTTTCCTTGTACTTAGACATTGTTTTAAGAGGCTTAGATTTTCTCAAGGGTAAGGAATTATAAATTATAAGGTTGTGTATTTCTTTTTTGTAATAAAAATAATATACTTACATGTAAGTGGTTAGCAGTATTGTTTTGGAGGCTTTTAGTTACATCGATTTTAGAGTCAATTTTATTGCCATTTTGTACTATAAGTCGTTTGAGAGAAGTAGAGGAGTGCAAACGAACATTACAACCCTGCCACTAACAGGTTTACGTCCTGAAACTGAGTTGACTTGTTTTCCACTTCTTTTATATTTGCTGTCTAATGCCTGCTTTAAGACCTGTAGTGTTTAGTACACCGGACAGAAACCCTCTAGCAACGGTAAAACCGCTTTTGAAACTCCAGCTATTATTATATCAGTATATATAACTTGGTGATAACATCAACCCCGACGCTGGCCTGACTTAATCAACTCAAATCCAACTCATTTACACAGATGCTGGATATTTTATTGAAAACAGTCGTGACTATTGTATTTAAATAACGTCATGAAATGTGTTCACTTTATTATATTAGTTTAGATTGTGTATAGAGAGGTAAGAGAAATCGGGGAGTGTTGTATTGTTCCGGGTGCCGTCCATAGTGAACGTCGTCTTGCAGCTCTCATTCATAACAATAAGGACGGCAACAAACCACTCTCGCACAATAATAACTGAAGCAATCGGCAAAGTGCGTGCCATTTTGTTTTGCTCAACGCCAACACACTGCCTCATACCGGTTATTTCTTTCAGATTAACAACTACTTGATAAGTAACTTGGTATTCGAGACCAGGGGAACAGGTAGCTTAACAGCGAAATTACAAACCTTATAACTACGGTGCGAGTGTTGACTCGTACTCTAGTGCTTTCAATGTGACTTAAAAACGAGCAAGTTCTTACTCTTTCCTGTTGAGGATTTTATTTCAGGTATAATGTCTTGTGCGTTTTTGTTGGTGCTAATGTGGGGGAGCTAGTGCTACCTTGTTCCCTTCCGTTCTACAAATGAGAAGGAAAGAATATGGTGGGTAGGAAAGATGATTTTCTGTCCTCGCTACTAGAAAAGATGTTCATGATTTCGATTTTATTATATTTCAATTGAAAAAGCTATCATGTTAATGCACGAAAGAAAAGTTCATCAGCCGGCACAAACAAACAAAACACGGCTCTGTGTGCATGTAGGTAATAAGTAACTTACATTTTGGTAGGTCCAGAAACATTCTGACATCGAGCAAAATTTTGTTCCGCGCCATTTAATATGCTTCCGAGTGATTTGTAGAGCGGTTCATTAATTTACGTTACATTCCTTGCCATACAGTTATATATGTATAGTTATAGTTGCTATCTCTAGCCGCTGACGCCTTAGCCCAGCTTCGGTAGCAATCCTGCTTGTAGCGCGATGGGTCGCTGGCCAGTGCTGCTGGCGTGCGGCCCGGCGCGCTCTGCGCCGCGCCCTACGCCGCCCTCACCGGCACTGCCTTCTATCGCGCCAGGGTGCTCGCCGTCCACTCCGTTGATATGCTAGAGGTTATTGACACTTATTATTTTTATTCTTTAATTAAAAGGAAAACTAGACATGTTAGTTTTTGCAAATTATCAATGTATTGATGATGTATAATGTACACTTAGCTGCATAAATATACACTAATATAACTTTAGTAACTTGTACAGGTGTATGGTTTCAAAAATATGTATGCACGTATTAGACATATTAACAGTCAAAAAGAAATTTTAAAAAAAATGTATACATATTTCTGAAACCGAAAACACAAGAAAAGAAAAATAATGTAAAACTATAAAGAGGACATAGTTACATATTATTATCGAGTCTTTAGTACCATGCTGTGAACTTAGTTCGCTAGGTCCATCAGTGGCTCGGCTCAAAAACTTTGTTATTGTATATTTATTCGATAGCATACTCGTTAATGCAAGCGAAAATATCCCTTAACATCTACATCATAAAGATCAATTTGTACAGGTGATGTACATCGACTACGGCAGCTGCGGGCGCGTGAGTGCGAGCAGCGTGCGGTCGCTGAAAAAGGCAGTTTACTATCTTACCTAAGGAAAAAGTAAGTATACTCAGTATTTGTATTAAAAACTATACTTTGATATTTCATAGAGCATATATTGTATGACGTCACAGTGGG
>JAOCNA010000023.1:9407120-9428393 GCA_026546675.1 Papilio helenus | reverse complement strand
GCGCAGTAGTTGTTGAATTATTTCAATATATACAAATCTCTCCTCTTTATAATATTAGTATAGATGAAAAGATTCGGGTATACATACATTCGTTCAAGCTAACTTTGTTACCTGATAAAATATATAAGGTATTTTGATTTTTATTTTTTTAGCGGGGGTAGCGATTATGATTTGCGCAGGTACGGCCGCAACCCGGTGGGCCCGGCGCGACTGGCCCATTAACGACAACCCTGTAGCCACGGTGTATAAAGTGCTTTGGTTAATCTTCGAACCGATGCTCTTCACGCTGAGTGGATACTTTCTTGAGGTAAGCATGTATCATTTCGTTTACAAGCATCTTGAGTCAACCGCTACAAATGTAGGTATTGCTTCCGTTGACGGGTTGACCTGATAAATGTAATATTTCGGAAAAATGTTTTCGGCGTTTTAATTGATTGTGTCAAGGCTCTTGTGATACTGGATGTTAGTTATAAGATAACCTGCTGTCGGATTACATTACAAAAAGTTTGAATGTAACCTTAGTTTAATACTGAGAATATCTTAGTGATACGATTGTTAAAAATTCGAAATAATAATTTCAATTGTGCCAATTTACTATTACTTTAATTTTAATAAATTATTATTTCACCAGAATAAGGACACTTTGTCTTTAGAAAAGCGAGAAATACATTAGCAGGGTTACTTTGATGTTATTTAATTATCGTGACAGTCTTAATTAGACGCGGGCTGAATGGGAGAACGTATACCGAATTTATGTGATAATAAAACTAATAATTTAAGGGGATTCAGGATTTGTTTTCCATCTCTAGAGAAAGGATTTAATATTTGAGTACAGACAGTTTTATTCTGCGTTACAAAAAAGTTGCAATTGTTCCACATACAACAGTGTTCCAGTTATCAACAAATATCATCAATGGAACAAAGTTTTAGATGCGCAAACCAACGGCAAGTTTCTAAAAACATAATTACTTTGTTAGTAATCAAATAGTATATAGTACTACGGATAATACAATGCTCTACTAGTACATAAACTTTGTGATCGAATTTCAAATTCGAGGTATATCAAACTGTTGAAACTTTCGTGAGACATTATCAAAAATTAATAAAAAACCGCTTAACTCACGTATAATCTTCCGGTGACAGCACCGACTTGATTCGGACCCTGCGGACCCATTTTCATCCACGAGGAATGGGTTATGCACAACATAGGTTATGAACAACTCGCGATGTATTAATTAAAATATCAAATTAAAACTAACATAACGTTTTAATACATCCCAATGATCATAATTAAAATATTTTCCAAATCAATAAATCATTATTGAAAGGTTTCAATTTACTCGTACTAATTATTATCGATTGAACATCTATATTTCTTTGGCGTCTTTGGAATTTGCGTTTCCGTGAAGCAAATTTCATGCCTTCGTAGTTTCGATTTACTCAAACAAGTTTCAAGAGTATTTATGAGAGTAGTCTACAACTTTGTTAATATTAAACACCACCTACCTAATAAATTCATTAACTCTATATTAATGTTAATTATCGCTAGTGATTTTCCAATAAATATAACTTATCGAGGGAATATCTCAAAGATGTTATGCCTTCTAGAGGAAAACAAGGTTTTATGTGACTCGACTAATTAAACACCATCGTTGGCCATTCTCAAGTGAAACAGGATACCTCGAAAGTTACGGTAATGGGGCTACGAGTCTCAAACAGTTTCGTTTCGGTCAAATTTTGTATTTCTCGATTGAGGAATATACATTATTTTTATTGTATTTTTTACACAGGTCGCACAATTGACGCTTAAAGACGTAGGGTTGATTGTCGGATGTATATTTCTGGCACTACTCATGCGGCTGGTGGCGGCGTTTCTGATATGTATTGTTAATAGTTTATCAGTAAAGGAAAGTTTATTTGTTGCTGTCACGTGGATACCCAAAGCAATTGTAGAGGTAAGTTTATAAAAAGAAAACGGTTCATCCAATTTCTACACTTATAATACTACATTTTATTAATACATTTACGACTAATTTCAATTTGATTGATTTTATCCTTGAAATTTGTATAGACCACACACACATATAGAGTTAGTAAAGCCGAGACAGTAATGCAAAGTATCACGAATCAGTTCCATTTAACGGTTGAATGTACATTTTAATGAATTTATAACCACAATAGCGAGTAAAGTCTTATCGCGTAGAACATTTAATATGAATAAACATGTCTTCGTCTACGTGATTACAATATCCTTTTGCTAAGTTTACTTCGCACAAGGCACATTACAGTTAAACTCCCTCTAAATGGGCGGGTGTTAAAAGCTCCTCTCAACTTAATTACCTCTGCAAAGCTAAATACTTACTAATAGCGTCTACTTTCAATATTAATTAGGCAAGTAACTTACAATGAAGTCAACCGTTACTGATATTCAATTAACAGATATTCTTTGGGGTTTTTACTAATACATTATAAAAATTATGCCTTCACATTACGCCAGTACAGTTGGACAGTAGCGCTCAAAACCAATGTTGGTATAATGACGCTATGAAGACTATACTGGCATAACACAGACCAGGCTTTATGATATTGTAGAGATATTAAATCGACTTACAATAATCATGAATGCTACAAACAATTTAATAGCTTATCCCAGAAGTTCTAATTATTTAATAAAGAAAGTTTCTAAGTGATACTAACTAAATAATTTAGTCAACATACGTTTTATTGGAGGATAACGTAACAAAGTGTCACAGTTATTTACCGAGACTTGATGACCAACTCTAGCATATTATACGAAGTATATTATCGATAATGTACGTTGATATCTCAACCGTTTCCAACCAGCACAATGTACAGATTGTTCATTAATTATAATATTCATTCTGAAAGCCGATTAACGAAAATTGAGTTCTTGATTGGATTATTCATACGCGTGATTCATGATTTTTTGCATGCTTATCATTATTTGGTTATTGCGAGATATATCGAAACAATTTGCCAACACGTAACTAGATGCTTATTTTATTAAAAACACAATAAATCATTTTATAAAGACGCCACGATTACGATATTTTGACTTACCCCATGTATTTAAACTACATAAATATGTTTAAGTCCAAAACACATTTATTATTTCACATTTACACGACTATTAGTGCCGAAATTGTTCAAATATTTGAAGTTGATACATCTTAACTCGAAGGCAAGCACGTATTACAGTTATATGCATAGACTATATTGTAAAGTGATTAAGGAATACGGGTGTTTAATCCTGGAAGGCATTTTTTGTCGGGGTAATTTGTCATACAAGAAGTCAATTATTAGCTCGCCCGGCCCACTAAGGTCGCCTACAAGCTTCAACCAAATGAAATAACTTTTAAAGAACCTTTTATTAACAAGAGAAAACTACATCCTCACTCCGCCGATCTCCGTTTAAATTCACTTTCAGAGACCCGACTGGCTCGACACCGTGTTGTTTGTTTTAAAGCTTTCATTTACCTTTTGACTCGATGTTAAAAATGTAAACGGCTTCTTATAAAACACGAATACTTAATTAGTTTTATGACAAGAAAACAAAAATTTATATTAAAGTCTGATTGCTACTTTTTGCGTTAAAAACATATTTGCGAAAATGCTGACTAAAAGATTATTAATAATTCTTGTTACTAAAGTTCATAGCCTATTCTATAACATAAACTCATGAAACATTTTGTCAAATACAATATAAAGACGAACTAACTATATTTCTTTGAAAAATAATAGTGTGTAATGTATTCAATACGTGTCGGGATAGACAGCCAGTGACTAATAGCGAGTTAGTACATAACGAATAGGGTAAATAAAGTTGCGTCGCTCGGGTTTACTTAGACGTCTTGGCAATTGCCGGGAGCTTATATACACTTCAACTTACCTAACTTCTTACACTATATTATTCCTTTCAAAACTCTACCGCTTTAGAAAAAAATGCACATTAAATTAATGTTTAAATTTATTATGCAGGGAAGTTTATAAATAATTTTAATGACTTCATGGTTGCCCTACAATCATTATTAATAGAATGTACCATGACTTAAATAATAAAGAGTAAAGTATATTTTCTTATACTCAGACTTGATACCTATATAATAATAACTTCTTCTTTGCGTAAATACTTACCCCTTAACCCCTTATCTTTAAATAGGTAACAATTTCTAAACTTGAAACTTCTTATAGTTAAAAGAAAATGTAATCGCTCTACCTGAGATATCTAACGATAATTACATTAAGGTCATTACTTTCGTCTATAGTAAGTTTGCAAAGATAAGAGTTGTTTAACTCTATCGAGCAGAAAATTATTCTGATATCTATAGACAGTTCTCACGTAGAGATAATGGGTAAACGGACGAGATGGGGAGGGTTGGATTATAACGCGGGCAACGGGCGACGGGTTATCCTCCACTAACTGAATTAATCGCCCGCGAATTCCCAGCCTCGTGATATGTCGCCGGCCATGTTAATCCTTATTACATTTAATAGATTCCAAAATTACTTTTATAAAGAAGAAAAATATTCGATGGAGCGTCTATTTTTCTAATACTACATTTGATGTTGAAAACAAATTCAATAAACTAATATGAACAACAATAAGTCTCTTTTGTAATGATTCAAATTGCAGGATCATAATCTACCAATGTAGAATTCCTCTGTTCTTTGAAACTAACTCTAGTTTTTCAGCATTGATCGCTTTTCTTCACGTAATTGGTATTTACAATTTTTTTAAACCATATTGATTAAACTAACAAATGAAGTACAACCTTCTATTTTTCATAGTATTTATTAAAAATAATCGGCAAAAACAATCCAAGCAGTAGCAGATATCTGAGAGTAAATGAAACAAAGCGTTAAATAACTATTTACCTTAGCATTACATTTATCACAATTTTGTTGGCACTATCTGTGAGGATGTACTATATGTTGAAGTTGGGCTCAAAGCTATATACTTTTTAATCTCACTACCGATGCACGTTTTACCTTGTGCGTCATTGTCACGTTAAAAAAGATACGCAATCGATTTATGTTTTTAAATGAAGATGTTATACTTCGGGCTGCATTAATAGTAACAGTAAAGATAAAACGCAATCAAGAATACATTTTATGGTTATTTTTCTACTTTGTACTACATAAATAATTTAGACTAACCTGCTCACTAACAACTGTGTTATTTTTTTGCATAAATGCTCAAATAACTTCAGGAGTACTATTCATAAGAGATGTTAATTTGATAGCAGAAAATACAAAAACACCCTTAATAACAACATGTTTTTATATCTTTTCGGATACACACACAACAATACTTTCAATCAGGATAAAGTACATTTATACATCGGCAAATAATACAATCAGTTTCGTGTACTCGTGAACACGAATACGCACTTCACAACAGTCATTGAGGCTTTACTAATATGGCATAAAATGATTACGAAAAAATACAGAAAATACCTTTCTATTCACTTCCTCTTCCAATCACTATATTACCAAAGAAGTAAGCCATAAATACAATTATCATTCGTAAACAGGAAACTCATTCGCAAAATTATTTCAGGCAGTGTTAGTACGAGTGGCTACCGACTCTTTGTGGAAGGACGGAGCGACCGAACAAGATAAGGGAATCGCAAAGCAGCACGGGAATATAATCATTATTGCGATTCTAATAATGACTAGTTTGGGTTCATGCCTAACTACTATTTTAGGCCCAGTTCTATTGTCACAGGATTCCAAAGTAAGGGACAGTGGTAAGTACATTGTTTTTCAACTCCTATGAAACTGTACAAAATTTGAATATTGTTTTGTTCACAAGTGTCGAGTAATTCAGTAACTCTTTAACAATAGTTTTCCGGTAAACGTACTTTATTAAAGACAAAACAATGTAACTTAAAATAAATAGATAAAGTTAAAACGTAACTTTACGTTTGCCAAGTTATTACTAAGTCATTAATGGTAAAAATAAAGAGGTTTATGAGATAATTTGAGAACTAAATAAAGCATATTAGTGAAATCCATTATGAACAGGTTTAAAAATGGAACCCATATTCGTGCTTCTGTTTAGCTCTGATTTCTCACCACCGGCAGCCGATTAGTATATGTAAAAAACCAGATAATTTAATATATTCTTGCAGAGTTTCATCAAACACCGAGTCCAATTCAACCCCAAGCATATGACGTAACAAGGAGAAAAAATACCAACACATCAGTTCATTTTATGGATGCTTAATTATCTGAAGAAAGCCGTTGCTTCATTATATAGAATTTTAGGTAGTAATATAGATATTAGTTTAAATAATTAAAAAAACAGTATTTTTATTTTTAAATATAACATTGAAAATAAATGAAGTTTTAATGGTTATCATTTGATAATGTTTTATTAATACAATGAATTTTAATGTTCAAAACATTCGGTTGTTTCCCGTTGGGCCGGTCGGCTTGCTTCGGCAAACATTAATCGTAATATGCAATTTCATAGCTTATATAAATACAGAGCCATATTGCGATTTGGCTTTCCAAACTCGACGCTATGCATATGCAATACGATGTCAAAATCGAAGTTCGTCACTGTATCAACATTGCATATATTACAAACATAACCTAAAATCCGACATTATAATAACATCGGCCACATAAATTAGGCATTCCATGGACTTGTTAAGGAAGACTCTACAATCAAGAATAAGCGAACCCATGGTTAATTAAACATGGTAACTTAAAACGATAAACAAAATAAACATTAAGAATGACAATTTTGTAAAAATTGTGAGATGAATTCTGAAATTAATGTGAAAAAAAATTGCTGAAAGTTTAGGACTTTTAAATTAGAACAGAGTATAAATTAACCTTGCTACTGCTCCGGACATCATATACGAGAGGTGACGAACTAGTTATAATATCAATTAATGGAGTAACGTTTACGCATCACATTGTTAACTATGTACTTTGTATCTAGAACAACCATAAAATGAACATATCTTCTTCAAGAATTGCTATTAAGGCACATAATAGTCGCTTTTTGTCAATTCCGTGTCGGCACGGACAGACTTCTCTAATGTCAGATATTTTAAAGAACGCATCCAAGACATTGATATGTGCAAAAGTAACTTCATGAGATTATGTTGTTGTAATTTACTAAATATAGAGCAGTTTCCAGTCCTCCATCTCCTATGCAATCCTCTTTACCTCCTAATGATTATTTCTTACCTAAAATTAAATATGTAATCAAATCTACTGCGATAACAAAGGAGTAAACAGTATACTTATCTCCATTCATTATTTAAATAGAAACTATCATAAAATTGTTCCATTTATATAAAAAATGAAGACAAGTAGCGAAGCAAACACAGTCAGCAAATAAAGCGAACAAAGTTTAACATTATCGTTACCAAACAGACTCGTTTAAATATGGTTGGATTATTTTTATCAATCTTTAACTTTAAACAAAACATTCATCTTATCCATCTCTTAATCTTGGAGATTAGAAACAAATCTTGAAACCAAAGTTGTGATAACAAAACGGTTTGGCTTTAAACTTACGAGTCAAATATTTGTAACCTGAAGTTAAAATGCTATGCTAAAGAAAGTGTAATTTCAACCAGTATACGCTGCTATGGCTATTGCTAGAGCGTCGGTGGCTCAGGGGTTTGAGCACTTGACTTGTAATCAACAGGTCTTTGGTTCGAATCCCGCCATGTGCCGATGTGATTTTCGATATTTCGAATTTCATATGTACATAATTTACCCGACGTTCTTACGGTGAAGGAAAACATCGTGGTGCAACCTGCACATATCGGCGAAGAAATTCTAAGATATGTGTAAAGTCAACCAACCCGCACTTGGCCAGGGTGGTTGACTATGGCTTAGTCACCCCTTACTTAGGGTAGGCTCCGAGCTCCTCGGTGTCGGTTTTGTGGACTGATCTTAACATTAGCCACTTAACGATCTGATCGTCTACAACAATCTGGGTGCTACAATAACATGTTGCAGAACAAACATCGCCACCGCCACCACCGCCACCACCGCCGCCTTCGTCTCCGCCCGGGACGAACGTGACCACATTTGGAAATGGAAGCTCAGCGTAGCTACATTTCTCACTGCTCAAATAAATCGTTACAATCTATTCACTAATTACAGATTAGTGACGAAGCAATAGTCTTGAAAGCTTCATACAAAATGTTCCCAATTGTTTTCTACTAAACACACACAACACGTCAACACAAGGTTGCGCGCTCTCGTTGGCTCAATAAAATGACAAATCAAAGATTTCGATTCAAGGTGAGGGAAATGCGTGGAAAATTATATTGAACTCAAACGACGCTAAATCCTTTCTTTACATTGAGTGAGCAAATTGCCTCGCTAAAAGATCTCGTTGCAGTTTATGAAATATCAATGTCTACAAGCGATTTGATGACGTAATGAGACGAGACAACATAGATGTAACAAGACAAGCATATGCTTATATATACGTATAATAATATATAGCGCTGGTTTATAAATTATTAAAAAAAAATAGTCAATATACAAATTTAACTATAAAGATGACTGTGCAGGCACATGTGTGGTTTTATTCAATGGAACAATTTGCCTTGCCGCTGACACTGTGATTTTTTGTTAACAATTTTAATTGGAATTGAAAACACAATATTAAAGGTATAGCTTCTAGCGACCTCCCACGGCCACAGATTCCTCATCCACGCTACTCTCGAGTGCGAGCGCGGTGAGAGAGGCAAGGGGCGTGGGAGATTACAAAGGCCGCTCGTCTTCAGCTCGTAAAGCAGTACTTACGCATGGCTCCGGATTTGCTTTAATCTCTACTTCAATGAGCATTGACGCTTCGACGTCGCGTCGCTCACTTGAATATAAATTTCAGGTGAAACACATCGCGTGAATGAACTTGAAATACCACTTGTGTGTCTCGGAGAGCTTTACATTATTTTTCTAGGCTGTGACTGGGGCTACAGTTGCGATGATGGTGGGTTGGGACAAAAGGCGAGCAGGGGCGCTATTCATCGTCATTTAGATTAAAACCTTCGTACAGTGGTGTGTTTAAAAAGTATTGCATTTGTTTGTTTCTTTGAAGACTCTCAGTTGTATGTCTCACAACTGAGAGTATTTAGTCTTTTGCAAGCACAAAGGGGCGTGAGGGGGCGCAGGCGCCGATGTGCTCGGACACCGCGGACGCGACGCCTTTTCTGACTTTACTTTAAACTTGCAACATTGTTAAAATTATTTCACATTAAGAAATGTTAGTAAATAGATGCTGTATTAGTAAATTATTTTCATTGAGGCGTGCTACATGCTATACAATATCATAACATAACGTGTCTATGCAAGTGGTTTAATGTAAGACGGTATGCATTCGGTATGCATCGCTTTGATACAATGCACCGCTACTGTGTGGTGCATTGTGCGCGTCTACAACTTGCGACATATTTTCGAGTACATAATTATCTATTCAATTTCTATTAAATATGATCTCAGAATTAAAAATTGTTTTTCCGATAGTCTTCAAATATATAAACTGCCAGCACAACTTATTGATTTACACAACTGCCATCAATTAAATTGTTTAAACTTTCGTGAGATCGATATTATCTTAAACGAATTAAGGACTAACAAACTAGTCGGTGTCGTCACCGGAATATCAAACGTGAGTAGTGCCGTCCTTAATTCTTTTCACAACTGTCATCGTTTGAGCCACCTTAGGCCTCACCGTGACTTGCCGCTGCCGAAACACATTAACACATTATATTTAAAATACCCAGGTAACGACATGTTGTGTACTTCAGTGGAACAAAGGGTCACACTATATTCATTTATTATTTTGAGAAACGCAAAGAGCTTTATTTTGAAATGTATTATATATCGGATAATTCGGACGCGCCTCTTTACGATTCTCTCCCTGCCATTGTACTCAGACTAACTGAGATGAACGTAATGCGATTACCCGCTTTGTACATTTACCGAGGGTCGGGATACGGAGCTTATAATCATTTTCACTATCATGTCTCTTTTGCTACAGGAAGTATTCAATTTAATATTTGCACAAGTTCACGTTCAAGTTGACACAACAAGTATGGCCGAGTGTTCCGCCGACAACACTTCACATTTGTGTTCATTACAACTAAGTATAAAATAGTCGAAGACAAAGCGTACCACGGACCAGAGGTCTGTCTATCTGTATTAAGTATTTTGTCTTTGTTGAAGCTGTAAGTACGTACGTGTATTAATGATATACGTATGTATGTAGTAAAGAGTAATGTGCCGCGCCATGTAACATTGATCCGCAGTAACAATGTTTAATTCATGAGGTTATTTCGCTCTCAGCTGAATGCGATCAGATTACGAACAAAACTTCGGAAGCCATTAAATTCAGGAGAAAGATGTATTTTCCGCAAAACGGCACATTAAATTTTCCATTACGAGAAAATTTGGAATGTTTTTGCACATTTCGTAAAGAAATATTTAGTTATGTCTCATTTTTTAATGTTTAACTTTGCAACTGTGATACACATATCGCGTACAATTGAAATAGAGTCGAACTGCTCGCTCGCATACACCTAACTTAGTTAACTTTGAAACAATTAGCCAATGTTCCGGCGCCATGGCTGGAACTCTTGTTTACAGCTGCCCCTCTAGACAAAATAACATTCGTTTAGTGATGTAAATGATCAATAAATTCTGAGTCAATAAATTTCGATAAGTCGCGTCCTTGATATATTTGACACCCCCCCACCCATGACAAGATTTTTCCCAAAATAGTTTTTTTTTGAAAATTACTGGTTTTAATATATTAAAATTAAATTACCATAACTAATTTAAATGTAATGTAACCAAAATTGTAATAAAAATGTCGCTTATCTTATTCCAGTCACGTTTTAAGAAAAAGAATTAGGTTATATTTGAATGCGGAGTCGCGCTCTTCATAATAAGGCCGTGTATTTGGACAAACTTAAAATTCATTGCGAACCCGGACTTGATTTAATAACAGCCGTGTAATGTTTGTGTCGTGAAATGTAGCGGGGATTCTCAAATTAACATTCTTTAGCTATGTTAATAATTTAGTTAAAGAAAGTATTTTTTTGGGAAATCTCTCGAACTTCAAAGCACTCCTTAAAACAGTACACTTGGTTTTTCGACTAAGAAAATAAGCAAACTGTAATTTAAAAGACACAATTTCAGTAGAGGTTTTACCAAGTTTAACCAAGTAGTTAATATAATTAATTTAATTTACATGTGATACCTATAGTTACAGTTATTTCATTTAGACGTAGGCATACTGCCCTAGCCGAATGCGCGCATCAGAACAAGGACTCAAAAATAATATCCTTTCTATTTCAGCAGTTGTATGAACTAATTATAGGAGCTAGCTGCATGACACGCGCACGCGCACGCATACGGCCGGTCGAACAAGTATCGCCGCGCAACCAAATGTCAAATCGACCAGATTTTCAAAGGTCGGACGCTGTATCTTTTAGAATTTAAAATACACGTACACCGGCGGCGGCGGCGGCGGCGGCGGCGGCGGCGGCGGCGGCGGCGGCGGGGGCTGCTATCTCTCGGATGTATATTTCAAACGTTAACTAACTTTAAAACGCTCGACTTATCTTAATGAGCGGGGGAGCGGCGACGGCTCTCGCTAAGTAAAACTGCTAAGTTACCTCGTAACTTTAAATTAGCACTTGAGTGACGTGGATCGCTATCGGAACCTGCGGCGTTTGAGCTCCCGCCGTAAAGTGTTCTTGAGATGAAAAGTTTGAACATTGTATCGAAATATATTGGAAAATACATTGGAAATTTAGACATTAAGTAAAAGAAAGTTGACTAGTTTTTTATTGGAGATTTAGAATTAAACAAATAAGTGTTGGTCTATGTGAGAGTACGTTCAAAGAATACGATCACTGTAACCAATATATATTGGCTACGCCGACAGCTTCTAGTTTTTAACATAATAGGTTATAGCTTTTACCCTCGGCATATGCTTTATTTTACTACGCAAAATTCAAAATGCCTCATGCTGTCTTTCCCAATAATATGGATGTAGTAAGTAAATCAAACACTATATCCAAAAGCATCATTGGCGAGCAGTGAGCCGGCGCGGCGCTGGCCCAGGGCGAAAAAGGCGCAGCGCGGGGCGTGGGGCGTGCCACCGCGACGGGAACCCGGAGACTTATCTGAAACTACACCATTATGTCGAAAAATATTTATTGCGAATGTAACTCGTACCGCTCGAGAGCTTTGCGTCGAACAAATGCGACAGCGGAGTGAATACGTGACAAGAAAAGCGTCCTGAATATTGAACTTGTGTAGCACTCACTTACTGGTACTACATTCACGCCACCGCCTTAACAGAAACAATCTCGAGTTACTCGTACGTATGTGCTGTACTCGTATAACATTTGTTTTACTTTACACAAACATATGTGATTTCCGTTGGAAAGTGGCAGCTTGATGATAGTATTTTACTGTAAAAGCGCGAACTGACTCCAAGATTTACGTATATTTTTACTTTTACCTATTTAAGAAGGTAATAATTTAATTACATAAGCGTTTAATTCAATCACCTGTTTTGGCGATGCGCGATCTAAATATTTGAAAGGCTCCGGCAGTGGCGGCGGCGGCGGGAGATAAAAGCCTCCCTAATCTGTGGCGGCCATCCGCCGCTCGTAAACCTCGCTAAAGACCTCGCGAGCCGCGGTGACATTTATTTATTTTACTTACATTATATATTATATGTTTATTTACACTATATTTTATCGACACAAAAAGCTGGATGGATTTCATTACATTATACATAGAAATAAAAAATTCTATTACTTACATACATACGCGTTTTATAAAATTTATATAAAACTTTTATCTTAAAATATGACACTTTTCACATTATTAAACTGCGGAGGTTTCTTGAGACTGTCGGAATCTATACACCAGACTGTGATGTAAAAATAATTTATTACAATTTATAGCATATCTGGTGATTCCAGCTAAATTGAACCTTTTGTCCGCGCGCACGTTGCGTGTGCGTGTGTGAAGCGAGCAGATATTGTATGAGCTAAGATGACATTGAACTGTTTTTGTATTTAATTAGAGCGCGAGACAAAGCCGCCCCAACTATGCACCGCGCACCCCCTCGCCCTCGCGGCCTGCCACATCCGCTCACGAGTTAACCATTGTGAACTATGCACTGGTAATAATGTGGATATTGATTATTCAATCATAAAATCCGTCGTGCTATTTTAATTCATAGTACCTTCATCGTACTCTTCTGTAATTAAAGCATATATTTGTAGTTAAGTAAAATATTTTATTTACAATTACTCGTATAGCCATATAAACAGAGAAGCGATTCTAATACTAGCCAGCCTTAGTTGTAGATTAAATAAAGTTTAATAGATTAACCCCGAAGAAAGTCACCGCGCCGCCTTCCCGCCGCCTTCCCGCCGCTTTCCCGCCGCCTTCCCGCCGCCTTCCCGCCGCCTGACATCTACTAATGATCAATTTTCAAAGCCATTGATTTGACAAGTTGCGGGGGAGACGAACTCCATTGACGTAGGCTACCAAATCAATTTGTGCGTTTGTTTGTGACTGACAAAAGTTTGATGATACTTCTTAATTATTTACTAAATTACCATTAATTTTTTAACTGTCATACTATGTGATGAGATCCCCGCGGGCGACGCAAACCGTCAACTCGTCCCAGCTCGAGAATTAAAGTGCGACAGTTGTTTCCAACTCCACGAGGGAGGCTTACACTGACGCGGTAGGGAATCTATTTACTTCCTCTTCTTAATTTTGTCGAGTTATAAACCAGGCGAAGCCGTCGTGCGATGCTCTATAGTATCTACAATAACAATAAACAATCGAAAATGTGACATCCATTCCACTAAATGCCGTTGCAAGTTAATAACAGTCTCAGTCAGAATATATTAATAATTTTTTTTTGGTACAAACATACACCTACTGGTTTAGGAATGCATCGAGGACAAACATACAAACACAATAATGTGCATTAGTTTGCCTGCGCGGCGGAGGAGAAGGTCCATTTTTTTAATCAAACAATATACATATCTATCTGCCGTTGGCATATCGAGATTAAGGGCTTAACAATAAAATTAAAATTGACCGCACGCATTGTGAGGAGGTTCCTGTCTCTGCAGCCCTGACCACTGGTTGCTTGAGTCACGGTGGTGCACTATTTTTTATACAATATGTTTTATATTATTTTTATAAAAATCATGTAAAATATATTATATACAAAATAAGCAATAAAGATATATGTATAATATAAAAAAATTAAAAAAAACACATAAATTTGAAAGCACTCGATTGTATTGAATGGAAGTTTTTGGCTAAGTTTTAAATTTGTTTTGTATTGAAAGCTGGAGATTGTGCGGCGTGGCAGTGTGGCAGTGGGGCGGTGTGACGGTGTGGCGATGGGGCGGTGGAGTGATGGGGCGGTGCGGCGGGGGCCGGGGGGCGGCCGCATGTGCATTTCTTATCTTTTCAACATGAAGAGCATCGGGAATATGACTTCGATGGTTATTCGGACCGTTTTCAAAAGTTTTTTTCTTAAGCCTTACTAATAACATACATATGGTACAACAACAATTATACTATCACCGAAAAAGTTTATTGATTGTCGCGTGGCGATCGGCGAGCGGCGGACGGCAAGCGGACGCGTCCGGAGCTCCGGGGCATAATAATGCTTTTGCGTCGGGCCGACAGGCGCGGTTCATATCCGCACACCATCGCAGTTGTGAGTGCAATCAGTATTGTCTGATCGCTTTGATACGCAGCAGCTGGAGCGCACCCGGCCGCATCCACAGACACACCTACAAAAGCGACACACCGGCACAACGGTGCTCTCAGGCGGATGCGGATGCACTCTCCGCGCGTCAACTAGCGCTACGACAATAGTCAAAGGTATTAATTAAATATGAATTAATTAATTCACTTGTCCTTTACAAAAGTATTCAAGTTTAAGTGATCTTTATTGCTTTCTATCTATTTTCCTCTGCTAATATAATTTTCTTTTAATAAAAAAAATATCGTAAACACAATACACATCATGGAAGATGTTCAACATAAATGTAATTACTACTTTTGCAATACAGCGCGGTGTCGACACGTGGCGAGGCTGTAGCCGCCAGCCTCCGCCCGCGTCCTTGCGTTTGTGTGTCTGCGTGTGTATCGAAGCACTTATGTTATCATTGGAATCATAAAACAAGTCATAAAATATAGCAATAAGTTTTTATATCCCTTGTACATTGTTTCATCTTGTGTAGGCTTCAAAATATAAAAGGATAAGGTTTGTTATTCGCTGATTTATTACACGAGTATTAGGTTGCGACCTTTAGCGACATGTGACAGCGCCGCATCGCAGCGGACCGCCCTGCCGCCCTGCCGCCCGACTACCCGAGTACCCGAGTACCCGACTACCCGAGTACCCAACCTCAGCTCAGCAATCAGCTCTCCGACACTCTGTTAACAAGATAGTGAGTATTGATATGTTTTGTTTGAGGCAACCCTCCTTACGTCAACGAAACAATTAATTAAATATGTTGAAAAGTAATGCGCTTTATGAAGTAACACTATGGCATAATGAAATAAATGAAGGAAATTGTTTCTTATGCCTTAATGCTTAGCGGTGTCCTAATATTTTTTTTACAAAGTTTCTTATGAAGCTCAGTACTGTAGCTTGATGATGTCTACAATTATTGGAAAGTAGCTGTGGCCCGCGACTTCGTCCACCCAATATTAATATAAAAAAGTAACCTATAATATGCCCGTCTATGTCAGCTACCCTTTAGTGAAAGTCCGGTTGATATCGGCCCAGTCATTTCGGAGATTACCCGGAACAAACGCAGCTTGCGGACAGACAGACAGACAGACAGACAAAAAAAAATTTAACGCTTTTTCGTTATTAGCAACGCAAAAACATCATCTTTAGGAAATCTGGCATTTTTCTTTTGATATTATAAACAGACACTCCAATTTTATTATATGTATAGATACAGAACTCGCGCATTGTATTGATTTTCTATTTTAATATAGTTGAAATCTTTGGATACAATTTTTATTCTTAAAATATCAGGCGATATTAATAAAACACAATTTATTCGTTAAAAAAATATGTTTCATCAATATTTTTAATTTGAAAATAAAATCTTGGCAATTTTTATAATGAATAAAGCCGCATTGAATTGGGCTACTTGTTTGAGCACAAGGACCACAGTCACGGTCGTAAATCGCGACGCTGGCTCTTCTACACTTATATTACTTTCAATATTTCTCAGACGCCGACCTTTTGCCGTCAGATTATTTTGATTCCCCGACTTCTTAATTAAATTTAAATGAATTTCGAAAAAAAATGTTTATTATTTGAAAAGATAAGAATAATTTACAACCGTAACTGCAAAAATGACTTTTTATAAGTGAACAGGGCAATCTTTCGAATATTGAATTTATGGTATATTAAATCTTCATTAAGTACGTAAGAATGTTTTCTAGAAAGTTTTCTAGAAAACTGTATGGAAATGGAACCATTCAAGGTTGACTTAAAGTTAAAAATTTGTGTTTTAAAATTAAATTAAACAGTGCCGCTAGGGTGTTGCTACGCTACGCTACGCGTCGTCGCTTGGTGTAGCATGCGACGTGGCGTAGCGAGTACAGTGAGCGTAGCACGTAGCGCTAAGTAGAGCTCGTAGAGCGCGGCATTGAGCACTCAGCCGCGGCTCCAGCACATTCAACATGAAATGATGAAGACAACTAGAGAGGTAATTCTTGCTACGTACAGTATAGTAGGTAGTTTTAATTTATTGCTAATAAACAGTTTCAAATAAAAATACGGTTATAAAATTTTGCGTCGTCGTTAAATCATGGACCGAAGCTTTATGTTGCCCTTACTGACTCGTGTACATTTCATAAATTTAACAATTAGGCGGAGCGTAATTAGTAATTACCAAAGTTGAGTCGTAGAAATAAGTTTTATCAGATGTGAGAGAGATGAACCGACAGCGCGGGTTGTGTGTAGACCAACTCGCTCTGAGATCTGTCTTTCATTAACTAATGAGTCCCCCCGCACCATCCTCCCCGCTACGCTATCCCCTCCTATCCCCGCCCCTGGTTTAACGCAAATGTTTGCTTAAGGATGTTGTGTTTGACTTATATTTCTGTATTAATCACTGAGGGTTTATTTGTGTAACTATCTATAAAACAGCTAATGGTTCATTACATTTGCTCCATTGTATTGGTACATTTTTAAATAACATTAACTACATTGTATGTACGTGTATGTACGTACATGTTATAATTATTGTGTCTCGCCGTTTGCCGCTCGCCGCGCACAAACAGGAACTAGTCGTTACGGGGACACTGCAAAATCCTGCTTTTATTTTGAGAAACATAAAACAAATGTTTTTAACCTTAGCAGCCATTAGCCTCGAGCAGTAAAAGTCCTCCCGTCCTTGATTCCTGATGGAACAAATATGTGCTTCAATATGCGAACAACGAACTAACCTACTATACTCACAATCTAACGGAAGTAGTCAATCAACGTCACATTTCACGCTTCCTCATTGAAGTTGAGAACGAGAGCAAAGCGACGAGCAGAGAATGTGAGTGCGGAAAAGTACGTACTTAATATATTCTAACTGAAACGATACGCAAAAATGTTTATGTAAATGTGAGGCGCCACCGACACCGACACCGACACCGACACCGAGGAATCTTGATGGCGGTCATTCAGCTAAAATTTATGACCAACATATCGTTGGCTTAAATCGGACCTCATCCCGATATAACGTTTACGAGGTCTAAAAATAATGAATAGTAAGTAAGTGAATATGTTCTCATTATTTCATTCAAATTTTATTAGGGCGTTATTAGAGCATTGTTGGAAAAAAACATTACAAAATTCTTAAAATTCTCTTCTCTATTCTCGAATTACGCAGAGCTACTACTCTATTTCGTTTGATAAGTTTCACAACTTTTAATTACTGTTAAGTTTTAAATTGAGAAAGCTTTCGTATTACTTTAAAAAATAAGACTTTTTAATAAGCCCCTCGATAGAACTTAACAAGAGAATAAGAATTTTAATAAACATATCTTTTTGAAAGTTTTACTTTAATTGATCATCCGAAATCTATTTTACGCTTTAACTTTGCTTGTTTATTTTGAATAACAAAATAAATTATAATAAATACTGTATGAACAATAGCAATAATGTTAATAATGTTACTGTATTATTAGTTCCAATGTGCATATAACGCATTGCATTGTCTATACGGAAGTAAATCACGGCCGAGGAAAATTGCTCTTTATTGAGATGAGTATTAGTAACAGTGAGTACTCGTAGTTAAATTACAGACGGAATACGTGAGCGACAAGGGCGCAGCACTCAACAATGCGTTACGCTCGTCGTTTATAAATGTTCTGACTTCTAGTTTGATCATTATTAATAAAAGATTATTATTATTAATCTTAATCAGCAGTACCGGAATGCAAAGAGTGCGTGTCGAGGGATTGGGGGGCGGTGGGAGGGGTGCAACAGTCGAATATCATTAGCTAGGAGCTGGGAGGTAATAGAGTAGATGTTGTAGGTTTTATGACTAAGCGGGCTCTTGTCATAATGGCGCATTTGTCTCCCGACAACTACGAGTATAAGGCGAGTGTGTCATATGATGTGTTTTTTTAATGATCAATCAATTCCAAAAGTTGAAATTAAGTCTAATTTTAGAAGAAATACTACGATTTACTACTTTTCTACATTCTTTCTTGCCGAACCGTACTTAGATCCGCTCAGATCACTAAAGTTCTATCACATCCTCATTGGGGATTAACTTGGATTTAATTTACATACCGGTTAATAATAACAAATAAATTGTTCAAAGTCCGAAATTAAAACAATTAAGATCAAGATAATTATTTAGTAGGTAATATAAAACATTCCATTGGCGAGTACACTCCGGGTGGCAACAGACCAATCAAGATATTCACGATACTCGAATAAATGTCGTCTCATTTCTATAATGGAGATGAAATTATTGTGAAACATATAAAAGCATTTAAGTTGCTTCAAAATAGCTCCCTTTTGAAATGAAATCGGCGTTTGTAATATTCATTTTATTCATTCGAGCTAAGTTCTGTCGGCGGCGGCGGCGGCGGCGGAGTGGCGAAATTCCAAAATGCCTTGTTAATTAATTATGTATTTAGAAATTTGAATCGGTATTATATTAATTTCTATTTATAGTAACGCCAAATATTGAAGTGATACATGTAAAAAATATGAATGCACTTTATTACCATAATGTTATCTAACAGCGGCGGTCCTTTTCCGTAATGTCCATTTAGCGCACCTGCACACAATATTTATTGCCACCTATCCCTGTAGGGCCATCGTTAATATTTTATTTCAAAAGTGCGCTATCGTTTTACAGGGTTACAAAATAGATTTAGTAAAAGTCCAACTATAGTCGATGGATATAATAACTTTGTCGTAGTCCGCCTGCACATCCAAGGCCACGTATACATCCACCGCCACGGAGGCGGCAGCTGCGACTCTTGTATCTAAACAAACCATCAAACGTTAATGAACGTAGTTCGGTAGTCAGTAGGCGGTCAACTGAGGCCGACAAAAGTACCGCAGAGCTCCGACTCGAGGGGATTTCCTTTAAGACGAGTTCACGGAATCAGAATAATTTGCTTAGAATCAAATTGAGCCGGTTGGACAACTTTGGTTCATACTCGACTTGATTTACCTCAAATTAGTTAAATTACTAAATGCAAGATAATATCTATACTCGTATATCTTCATCTATATATCTTGTCATATATTTAGCAATTACCTAATTACTCGTAGTTACATATGTTTCTTCCAACTTTAAGATAATCTCCCCTAAGTTTTGGATGAGAATCGATTCCGCCGTCGGTAGCCACCTAATACTTGAAAATGAACATAACTTTGTACAATCACTTATTTATTATTTGTTAAGGATAACGTTCAATCATCAGATAAAAACCACGTCGGCAGTCAGGACAGAGGAGCGCGTGTTATTGATGACTTTTCTTCTTTGTGTAACTTTAAGTATAATGCTTCACATCACCGCTCGGACAATGTTTGCTATATGCTTGCTGATACTGTTATTTAAAAAAAAAGATTTTTTTACTGTTACATTTGGATTTAATACTTTTTATGTACTTTGTATGTCAAACAAATGCAGATATGTATATCGACGGATGCTCTCCTCCATGTCCTTTCAAAACGCACAAAAAGTAAACTATTAAGAAAACATGTCCATTGTAATTTTGTGTAAGATTGATTGATATTTAATACCCCGCGATGTCAAAATATGACCCGTCTCCGTCACCGTCACCGTCACCGCCAGCGCTACGTGATGATGCATTAAAATTGTAAGTGTCGCCATTACGTCATTACGCGCTGTGGAGTGATTGATACACTTTTAATCCGAGTATATGATGTATGTTAGCTAATGTTCGCGTTATCACCTTTGCACGATCAGAGGAGAGGTACAATCAAGGCTTCGGCATTGGGTAAACAGCTTCGCAGCTCCCGATGCGCATTTCTATGAGAATAACTATCGTAAATTAGGTTGTGTCAACATTGTGTTATTTATAAACAATACTAGTCACGTACCTACTGCATTTGCAAATTAATAAATAAGATTTCAAACTTCTTGTAAACTAGACATTCTTACATGGATTACTTGCGAACACAAAATAAATTAAATGAATAGAATATAGTAAATGCCAACAAACCTTTTACAGCCATTGTAGTGGTGTGTCCGCAAAAGCGAAGGCGGCGCTCGGCGACGCGAAGGCATTTAAATTGAACTCTGATTATAAACGAGAGAGCTCCCCGCCTCCCTCAGATCCCACCACCCTCCTCCATTCACGTCTCAAAGACGTTCGCAATACGTAAGCTTACTGTGCTTTATTACATCCAGACTTTAATAGGTATTATTAAGAAGTAACTCACCTGAGTTATCGAGCGGTTCTCCCAATGGGCTCCTCCGGAAACCTGTGATTATGTGTGACTGGGATTTCTGGCCCTTTACAGGACCATATTCAGTGTGTTTATATCACTCTACCTATATTTTATTTATTTATTTATTTATTTAGCTTTATATATATTCCATACAATTACATATATTTATTTTTTTTTGTTATAGATTTACATATGTATTTATTTTTATAATGTTTGTACGGATCCCTGATGGGTAAAAGCCTCCT
>JAOCNA010000023.1:9270463-9280657 GCA_026546675.1 Papilio helenus | reverse complement strand
ACCCGCCGCCCCCAGAAAAGCGTCAATTAAAACGCGTTTGATAAAATAGCATTGCGAATACGACACTGTATACTCTATTAATGATAACAAGAGTTTTATAGATTGAAATAAGCAATTCTAACAATGCAACTTAGTCTTATACGAATTATTTGACATTGACAGAAAATTTAAAGAGCTGCAACCGAGATACGATGTAACGACAAACACCGAATGTGAATCATTCCTTAAACTTATGCTAAAATTTGTTATTACATCGCACCACAGAACTAAGTGAAGTAATAGACGATAGTTTAATTTAATGAAAATACCAGATAATAGTGTTAACATTTCAGTTTCCAGAATAATGAAAGATACAATTAAAAACAATGGAAGTTATAACAATGGGATTTAGATGGGATTATCCAGCATACAAGAATACTATACAGTATACAGCTAAGTTTGCACTTCCTAATAGTTTTGCAGATGGGGCCGTGTTCGCGTTCAATTACCCGGAGTTATGCGTCCGTTGCTCTGTGCTATATGCTGTACGCAGTCTGCTCTGTGCTCTGTGCTCGCACGACTCATTATCAATACAATCTCACCGGAACACGTCACAGCACAGATGAGATCACCGCACATGCACATCGCGTTATTCAAATCAAACATTCACACACTGCGTACCGACAACATTCAACATCTTCACAAATACAAAGATATAAGTTTTCAATGTTTTCCTTCAATCGAATGTATGACGGAAAAGCCAGCTCGGGCTCAAATCAAAGTTTATTACCGGATGACATCAACTGCGCGAGTTATATAATCGCGCTGTAAATGTTTGCACAATCATCCGCCGCTTTTTTCCCGATTGAACTGAAGCATCAACAATAACGCTTATGTTCGGACTGCGAGCGACGCGGCCTAGTTTCAGTGATACAGTTAAAGGGGTCGGATAAACAGTGGTGTCGCGTGCAACGTGCTTACGAGCTGTCGACGAGTAGGAGATGGACAGGCGGCATGAGTAGCCATCTTTGTGGATAACGCGGCAACGAGAAGTTTTAACATCTTCAAAACCAGTGAATTTATAATTAAGGAATCATAAATTGAAATAAAACAACAAAGAACAATAATGCTTTCATTGACTATTAAACAGAAGCAGACTTTATTACTGTACTCTTACATAATCTGTGATAACTTCACTTATACACTACTGTGATACGTAGAATCGCTAGACAGTTCATTTAGGACATAAAAAGGATGTAGTGCTCGTATAATGGTTTTGAATGTTTGCGTCAATATATGGTCGTCCACCGGTTTGTTCGTCTTGACGAGAATGTAAGCAAAAACAGTGTGTGCAGTTAAAACTGTTATGTTTGCCGCTGCCGTGCGAATGTAAACCGACCTTCTCTGTGCACCGCACATCGTGACCGCGGGAGCGTCGCCGGATGTTTCCGTTGCTGTTTCTTATGTATTTATATCACCGTCGCTCTGTGATGTCGGTGAGAATCTGCCTAACATTGGAGCAATCGATAATGCGACGACGGACGGCGGATGGCAGCTCATCGTCGAGGTGACGTTTACGCGTTCCTCGCTACATGTAGGTTAACTGCTGCCACGTGACTGCCTGCCTTCACATAAATTTGTCAATTATCGTGACGCAACACACGCATCGTTTAAAAGTTCTCAGAAAACTAAGCTTTCAGAAGTTTAGAAGGATAAAATACGGACTTTACAAAGATGGTGAAAATGTGATTAGAAAACAACATAATTTCCGTCCGTCTATAAGGCGATCCGTTTCCGGTAGGAGTCGCGCGCCGCCCGCCTCGTAATCTAATTGCTCGATAACCTTTCACTTATTACTCAATACATTACACATTTGTATGACAATTACTGCTTTGTTATTATTTATCTCCACAAGACATTGAACTAGTACTAGTACTAGTTGAAGTAGTCTCGTTTCAAGTTATTGAAATACGAATTACTTTAAGTAGTTGGCGATTAGGAATACAAGGTGAACGTTTAGAATAGACAAGGCAAGTTTGACAATTATAAATATTATCTTACTTGGGGCTCGTCTTCAGTGTAATGTAGAGGCTCGGCACACCGAGTGCGGGAAGGCCGGGGCCTTACGGCCGCTTGCGGAAGGCCGCGGAAGATGACGTTTGCATTGCGATTACATTACGTGTTCCGTGTGTTCAACTGTTATGTTTATACAAATAGAAACGGAGACAGATCGGGCGAGCGTGAATCACTATGACATAATAATCATAATAAGGTAATAGTCTGTTGCGTACTTTAAATCTTAACTAAGTCCTAGACAATTGTTAGATTTTTTCATCCCCGATTACTGCTTACGTTACTAAAGAGAAATCGCTCCATTGTACAAGTGGTGCCAATACAACAGTGCTTTAGGCTAATAGACAGGCTACACAAACACATTTTAAATCAACCACAACACAAGTTCATGTTTCATTTTGTCTACTTTGATAAACATTAATTTTCTATATTCTCAAATTCTATTTCTACTGCCGTGAGATCCAAGCGCAATATTATTCCAGCCTGTGCAAGTTAACACAAGTGGCACAGAACACACAAACTTCAGCGTTGACGTAATCTCGTACATACTTCTGAACATCAAACGCTGTCGATTCTTTTGATCGGCGCAACGCAACAGCGACGGCGGCGAGCGACTTCAAAACATCGCTATAATATCGGATTCACACAAACAGACATTCATTTAACTTGAGTGATTTAAGCGACATTGCTTTTGATGTAACAGTTTTGTGTTTAAGCATAAAACACGAACCATAACGTTATTTATATGTTCACGGACGATCTCTACAAACGGTACGATATTTGTCATGGTCAAAAATATGAATATCATAACAATTTGGGAGCACAAGGAACACCAAACTTTGTATTAGTGAAGTTCACAAATGGCGCAGATGTCATATAAGTTAGAAGCGGCGTAGCATAATTAGTGTGATCGGAGGATACACAAATAGATGTGACTTCCGCAATCCCGCGCCGCGCCGCCGCACCGCCGCACCGCCGCACCGCCGCACCGCCACTCCTGGATAAACGGATCCGCCGCATCAAACATGCGGATGACCTCATTATGATATTACTACATCTATGAAACTAACAGACCATTGATAAAATTATTAACAAAAACATGAACAAATTATAATAAAGCTTCTTTATCTCTTAAATAAAAAATCAGTTCACGCAAACTAACCTTATCGAACTTTTTTATTGCCACCGGCCTTTCTGATTAGATAACGCACTCCCCCATGCTTATTTGACCACTTGACGTTATGTACATTCAATAAATATTTACAAAAGCTACGGTTAATCAAATAAATAACCACTCGCACAATAACTATATCAATATGAGTCCGGCTATTTACCAGATAAAAGAGATTAGCACGATTACAGTTAATGACATTACAATATAATAGATTTTTATATTAGAACACGTGCGTTTTATGTTGGCTACGTTATACTCCTTTTCCAACAAGGGATTAGCCGAAAAAGGGGGTAACTCTCAGTTGAGATAAATTAGCTAATAAAACGACGAAAACAATTGCCATCAGTACGACAAACCTTTTTTATGTATGTATTTGAACTTCTTTTAATTTACTTTGAATCACAGTCGGTTAAAGCGACACTGGTCGCATGGCATTAATAGGATGGAACCGCAATAAACAATTCACAAACTCGAATATAGACTTACACAATAAAACAGAGTTAAAACTCATAACAGTCGACAGGATTATGAAATTCCAGAGCGGGGCGCATATCGCGCAACTCATTAGCCGAGTCGTTCACTTAAGCGCTTTGCACATTACCCTATAATACAAAGATAATTCTAAAGCCACAACTTGTTTTTCCAAAACGAAAACAAAGTAATAAAAATGCTAAGCAGTAAACGAAAGCAAGCAGACAATTGTATCGATGCGAATATACAGTCGTGCTCGGCGGGTGGTTTGCAATATTTCTTGTTTTATTTATCACGTCGGTGGCATCACAAGACTTTGCACAGGCAATACGTTCTAGAACAGTTTAACTAAAAGTCAACCAACTCTTTTCGAGGTTGTCATATGACCTTAATTCTTTTTAATTTGGAATTAGGCTTAGCAACACGGTTATTCAACCTGGCAATGTAATCACCAATCACCCCATCTTGACGTGCGGAGCCGGCATGCACGTGTCGTGCGCAGGTGATGTATACGCGGGCGGGGCGCGGGGGCTGCCGGTCGCATTTTTTCGCGGTCTCCGCCATTACTGCTTGCAATTTAGTTTTATTTCGCTCAGGTCAACGCCCGGAGCGCCGCTTGCAGCAGTTACGTCGCTTTTTACGACTTGTTACAGTCTGTGCCACTTTTTTGAATTGTATAAAACGCATAATTGCTATTTAAGGTATAAAGTTATTATAATCACGTGTATCTAGTTGTGTACATCGTTGGCGAGTGTTTCCACGTGCACCAGTGACATTCAGATAACTATTACCGGTACTCTAGAACGGAAATAATGACATTTATAAAGGACTTGTGCTTGTATTAGCTTATGGGTGCAAGGAGCATCTTATATAGGTCAACTAGATAGTGATGCTATGTTAAGTTAGCCGTCAATAAAGGTTGAGTTATTTTTTATTATTTAAAAAAATAAGGAATGATTAATAGTGATAGTTTTTTTACAATGTCAAAACGTAAACTTGTATAAGTTTTGTCAATATGGGAGCGCGGCACACGCACACACACGTCAGCGGCGCCGGCGCTACTGATAAGAAACATTTACATCCGATGAATAACTATTACTATGAAACTCTATAATGTAAGTAGTACATATTATGCTCACTTAATTTAAATATGAAACGAGGTATGCAACAGTAGGTAATCAGTGCACCGCGGTTTCCACATTCCAACAGCAACAGCAAGAACGAGCAACAACCAGTCAAAGTTGTCGTAAGAGCGGGCCGTGTCAGTCGTACATCGTATATACATATGTGCGTGCTATTTGATGGCTGAATGCACTAGTGGGCCAGCGAGCGCTATGATTGGGGGCAGATATGCAGTGTGCCGGCGGGCGCAGGCTTCGAACCTGTCATCATCGCAGTCAAGAACCGGAATGTCGCTCCGTCGATGCTACCAATTCGTTTTTGTTAAGTTTTTAAAATGTTGTGTAGTGATGTACTTTTGGAAAAGAACGGCTCATATTGAGATTGCACAAAGATATTTGTGTAGGTAATACGTTTAAACCGGTTCAAAATGACATGAGGAAAATTTTGTTCGAGTTCCGAACGAGAACTAGATAAAGAACAATTAAACCGGCGACAGCAGAGTATAGCCTGTACGACCGGACAGACTGACACTGCGCCATGTCAATGTCGCTCGCAATGGGGACAGTTTTGGACATGTACCGCTATGCGACTATACCACTAGTCTAATTACAAGTTCTTGTTTATTTGCATTTATATTTTTTTAATAAACATGATATGTGTAATGTTTATACAGATATTAGGGTTATCATTTTTTGCATTGTCTAATAAACTAGTTTTTTAACGAAACTTAACGGGAACCTGGGGATATAAGTATATTGTCTTTATTTTAGGCTATTGTACCGTTAGCAGTATAGTGGAGACATAGTGGTACAATACATCTTATATTCAATTTATAGTTGCTATCAATTAGCGAGTTGCGCGTGGCGTGTCCGGCGGCGCACCGCAGCGACGCAGCGACAACCGGCGCGACGTACACTGCCGAGCCTCACACGGCACCGCTAGCTGCTGAAGTCTTTGGTAAATTGAAAAATACATTTTAGAATATATCATAACAATAAATCAAGAGTTTATTAAGAATATATGCATAAAACTTAGTTTTATATATGCTTATTATAATAAAATATAACTCTCCAAGGCTTCACAATGACAATACTATGGTAAATGGCTAAGCTTGAGGAAGAATGAAAAGATATAGTTCCTGATTGCGTCACTTCCGCATAGCAAATTATAGCATAACTTTTTGAGATCAGTCACATAAATCCATCGCACGTGTTTCTAGTATCACGCTACAGGGGAATTACGTCCAAATGTGTGACGTGTTAGAGTGCATTCTCGGCGGACGAAGAGGGCAGAGGCGCGGAGGGAGTGTGGCGGGGTACGTCGGGGGTACTTTCGCTCCGCGAAAACTCTTTCACTTTCCGCGAGACGTTGTTCTTAGTGAAGCGCGCTAATTGCCCATTAAAACACTAATGAGCCGGCGTCGCGTGCCGGCGGCAGTTAGCGGTCAGTCGAAGCCAAGCAAGAGGAAAGTGGTAAGGAAGCCGGTGTCGATGAACTATCGAAGTTCAAATTCATCAGGAGGTACGGTTGTCAAATGATAGGTAAAGATTAAAAAAAATACATCCATATAATAAGCAAGGAAATGGATAATCTCGGGCATCGATCATCATTAACTACGGTTTAGTAGCAGCACACACGCAGGCGACAAGCCGAGTCTAAGCTCAGGACACCGCTTCCGCATTGTATTGCAATTGCTATTGTTTGCTCTCAGATCTCGCTTCCTCTAGTCTCCGCAACACAACACGTTGTAATTACGTTAACTTACGTTTGTTTTACGCACATCTACACGTTTTCGCTGATTATTGCTATTACCTCTGAGCTATGGGAACCGTAAGTTTTCGTCGTACCACATATGAAAATATGTAAAATAAATAATTAATATTGCTATATCGGCATGGCAACATGTGGCAGTGGCATAGCGGCCGGCGCGGGCGGCTCGGGCGGCGTGGCGCTGAAGTGAGTCGACGACCTTCCGATTATTGACGGCAATTACTCAGCAGTGTGCGACTATACCTACTGGTACCACATTGTTCGTGCTACGCCAGCATACCGTGTATATTTATAATGTGGCTTATTCTTCCGGATAATTGTTTCATAGCAGTTTCTACATAGACAATACAGTTGACGCAAGATATCAAAATCTGCTTAAAATGACTGGAGAAGCCACGTATTAACAAATCTTATTAAGCGTAAACACACACTACTTAGTTACGCAGGATGTCAACAAAAACAGCACATTTTTGAATAATTCTTTATTTAATAAAAAAAGCTCTAAACTTACGACACGCTTAGGCTATATATATATTCACGCGATTAAACTTAGGGCGTTAATAATTTGGAAAAAACCGTCATGCGGGAAAGGGACAAAATATTCAAGCTGACAACATTAAGGGAAGCAAGCTTACTATGGTAACGGTAATTGTTATCCAATGTCAAAGACCTTCGTTGTTATTTGTGCATTAGAATTTTGACATTTGCAATTCAAAAATTCACAAATGTACACAATGAAATAGTTTTTATAATTTAACGCGGATAAATCCGCACGGGAACAGCTCGTATGATACATTATTGGAAGCCACGTATTGATAATAATGTTTTTGCATGAATTAATAAGTTTTCTTTCCTCAATTAAAAGCAAAATTTTGTGTACTGTTAATTTTAATTAATAATTAGAACATTAATAAAATTGATCGAGTTTGTGGCAAAGTTTGTTTTTAAGTTAATAACCAAAGTGTATACAAACATAAATAGGTCGTAATCTTAATGAGATTTCCTGTACTGAGGGTCGTGCGGGTAATTAGAGTCTCCTCCGACCTTACCGACTTCCCAGCCCCACGCCGCGCCGCACGTCCACCGACTGTGGTATGCGATAACACGCGCGAGTGCGATAATGTTTCGAACGACTTCGATTGCCTCCGCAACCTATGAACGTGCGCAACTAATTTAATGTTTGTAAGACGTAGCATAAGTGAGGTTTGCGCGCAGTTGTTTTGACAATTTGCCTCGAACACGATTAAATAATATAAATGCTAAAAGATAATATCATTGGAGAAAATTCTCCAACATATAGTTAGTACATCATGTGTGCCTGACTCTCCTAAGAGAACCTAAAGTCAAATATAGAAAAAAAAAACCCTTGTGAAGTTTTACCACTTAACATAGAGGATTTACTAAGATATTTTATAATGACGGTACTCCGTGATGGTGATGGTGTTGGCAGCAAGCCACAAAGTGATGATGGCGGTTGGTGCAGTGCGGAGCGCTGGTCGGACCTTGGCCAACTCGGCCGATTAACTCTCGCCGCAGCCGCTGCGGTACAATTTACATAAAAAAACGCTTCAAGAGCCGAAGGTTTGTGCAATCAATCTGGGTCAATGAGCAAACTTAAGTCATTATTAAACGGATGATTTGAAACTTTCGCAATAAAGGAAATTATTCTTGATGGTTGTAAAACATAAATTGCCTAAAAGCCATTACAAACGGGACTGCAACCTAATAATGACGATTTTATCGCACCACTCTGTCACACGCCAAAAGATATACAATAAATGCGAGGAGGATGTATGTACATCTATCATGTTTTATTAAAACAATTGTAGATGTACATTTTCAATCCTTAAATTGAAAAATAAATCGGTATAGATGTCAGGTCATCTTTTTAACCGGTTCTCTTGTGTTTACCGTAACTAATGTGTTATGATAGCTTGGCTTAACGAGCAATGCGCCTGCTCTGTACGCAAGTATAGGTACTGTAGTACGGCGGGCGGTTGTCGACACACGGACGCACAAGCAATCCGTTCTATAAATACACATTTAATTATAGACTACGACGTCCTTGGCTCTTCGGACACTGGCGACGCTTGTCGGTTAATTTATTGCTGTTTAATTGACTGCAGTCAAGCACAACACGATGACGTCACTCTTAAGTGCCTCTCGTATCAAACGAATGTCTCTAACAATTAACATTCTTAAATTATTTACATTTTTTAATTTTTATCACACAGTTGAGCAAAGTAGTTATCAGTCATAAGATGTACACACATTTAAAACTTTACTACTACATATCTATTTAAGCATAGGAATACTCTCTACTTTTTAATTTCGCATCGGTTAGTTACTACGGATCTCACGTTCGATATATCACGAGTACGTTTCGGATGCCATCGTGCGCCGACAATTAGCTACTTTTATTATGCAATGCTAATTAATTATGAAGGAATTGTTTACGCGCCCGCTGCCCCCCGTGCGCCGCCCACAACCACCGCGAGTTGCGGACAATTCGCTTGCGTATGTAGCATAAATCGTAATTTCCACTAATTTGCGAAAATGAACACGGCTTCTGCTGTTGATAATGTTGATTTATATCGTGTTCATTAAATTATAGCTGAATTCATAGTTTGTATTTAATGAATACACGCGTTAATATAGTTCAATCAGCGTACATATTTTGCACAATATTATTGATTTGTATAAAAGCTTATTTCATCTTTTTGATAGAACAACGGGTGAAACGAGCTACGGCACGCCTACTATTATTATGAACGAGTTTCCGAATTATAACAATACCACAAGATATTCGTTACTATAGAATCCATGTTCTGAGGACAAAATTACTTTTATAGTGCACAATCACAGTTTAACGCTGGCGGACGTAACGGCAGCGGCGAGCATGCCCGCGAGCCCCGGCCCGGCTCCCCCTAACTACCCACTTCCCACTCGGCGGCGGGACACAGGCTCGTACTAATTCCCACAAATTAATTTTTATCCCGTCCTAAACGTATCGTATTGTACTTCATGAAGGAATGAAGTAAAGTACATCCATAACGCTCGTAGAGTTTCTGTTATTGTGTTAAGAATGCTTTTAACAAGTGTTATTAATGTAATTATCCACTTAGGACGAAAGCGTTGCGCGACGGAGAAACTTCGGTAAAAGTCGAGTGAAACGAGAGCCGCTCGAGCGCGCAATAACTACCATGACCCACGTACTACTGTCATTTCCAAGTTAATGCTTATTGGCAGAATGTATTTTAATATTTCTGATCATTTTCTAGTCGTTCGCTCGTCACGGGATATTGTATTATCGTGATGTCGGTTAATATAATAATCGCTCTTATTAATTATTTTACGTCTCTAAAAGTAAATGAACCAAGAAATACTTCAATGTAATAATAGAGAAAGTAGCAGACCTTCAAACTTGTACTTTAACTGTCCGACTGCAACCTTTACAGTTACAATATTTTAAGTCCAAAAAAAAATAAATTACCGAATCGACAAACGAGATTTTGTTTATATTAATTACCTCGCGCGGACCGTCAGAAACGGCACCTTCGATTCGTTTCCCAGGGCCATCAGAGCCGTGGCATCGACTGCTCGCA
>JAOCNA010000023.1:9256569-9270314 GCA_026546675.1 Papilio helenus | reverse complement strand
GCCCACGGGCCCCGGCACGGCGGGGTCTGTGCCCGGCGCGCGGTCACCTCCAATTAGAAGTATCGCGTTATGAGAACATTATTGAATACATTAAAAGTTTTTCAAAACATTACCTCATTATTACTTATATATAATCCTACTACGATTCTCCTACAAAAAGTTACGATATTTGTTTATTTTGACATTAGGAGAATTCTGTAGTGGTTTTCATCTGACCGTGTTTAGACCACACATATTAAAAACACGGAGATCCAGAAAGTTGGTTCAGATGCTGATTAATTTATTTTTATGATGTAATTATTTTTGCTTGTTGAATATACGACATGGTTTGTTTGCGTCATGTCGACATAGTAACGAGTGTGATAGGGGCGACGCATGCCACCTGCCTCACCAGTCTTGTTCTTCCCCGGGAAAATACTATTAAAGGGGTGACCAATAGCATGACTAAACAATTTGTTAAAGAAAAACTTAATTAAATATACACTCCAATGATGGTAAGTGCTGAATTAAGACAAACAGAACTGACCTGCTCGAATGATCCTGAAAGTTGCCCCCGTCCAACAATCGGACCTTTGCGAAGAGCACTGCAGAGACGAAGGGCACCTCCGTCAGTTCCTCGAGGCAGCACTGGACCCCGAACTTGTATCGCTTCTTCTTCGTCATGAACGCCATGACGCCGCACACATCGGGCCCGGGGCAGAGGGCCCGCACTCGCGCACTCCGGACCCACCCGGCTCCGGACGCACTGGACCGGTTTGGTACGGGCCAAACTGAACGCGACCGGGTTGAATCAGTTTTTGGTACGCACTAACACAAGCACTTCACTTTACATGTGTGTCGCGAAAACGCACGTGCAAATGAACGTATTGGGAAGCGAACTGCACAGCTTAGTTATTTGAAGAAGTAAAATGGTAGAGCAACTAGGTTGTCATCGGGGAAGCTGACGGTACGAGGCGGCCGATGGCCGGGCCGTCGCATAGCGGCCGGCGGCAGTCTGCAACAAGAGACAGCGGTTAGTTCATTGTCACTGCGATGACTACACATACAATGTAGCGAGCATGTTTATATAGATAAACAAACAACTTTGAACACAATAGACAATATTAATCTATTTGTTATTTAAAATGTTCATAAAAGTGTTCAGAGCAAACATAAACAATGCAGTATAAATGATAGAACATGTTGAAGAATCAAATTAATTACAAACACGTATAACCACCTTGTCGAAAAACAAAGAATCCATACAATTACTTAAAATAAACACCTTCAAATAATATCGTTGTTGCGGTATTAAGAAGCCAAAAAGTATTCTTTTTTTAAATTGGGTGTCATTTATCTACAAAACTACAAATTTGACAAGAGACCAGACAAGAGATGTTTATTTACAACGTAGCGTGTTGTCAAAAATTGAACGCGAACACACGCGCCTCCCGCGACGGGGCGCGCCCTTCACATCACCTGCAACAACACAGCACGCCGTGTACACAACCACACGGCCTTGTGGCCGCCTAAACAACGCCACGTCATTTATTTTGTTACGAGACCGGTATTGTAAACTAAAATATTGAAACATGGCCATCATTAAATGGTAAACAAGAAAACGGCACCTATAGAATAAAAAATTCCCTCGAAAGTTTTTAAGACAACCGACCAAACCGGCTTTACTAAATTGTTCACATCTGTGTATTGTGGAAAGGCTACTGAATTCGATAATGTAATCTCTTTGGTTATGTTAAGAAACTTTGGTTGGTCAACAATCGTAATAATGTAAAAAAGAGTGACGATAATGAGCTTATAAGCGAGGTAATGAGCGAGGTCGCGGCGCGCACGGCAGAGGTAGCGATGGCGATTTGGTGTCGAGTGGCGGCGGTCGGGATCGGCCTTCGCGTGCCCATCTCACTTGCGCAAGCCGCATTCATTGCAGCTTCCGATACGCTGGAAACTACTGGCTTACGGCGACGTTTCGATGAAGTAAATTAATAAACCCACAGTATCTGGACCATACCAACTATCGCTTTACTCATTTTCATTTAATTTAAAAAACATACATTGATATACACTATTGGAGTCCGATCCAGATCTCAATGCTTACAAAAGGTTGTTGTTTCATTTCGCAACGGCCATGAAATAAACATAAAAGCCGGCGCTCGAACGAAATTCCTCGAAAGCTGTCCAGCACCGACAGAACCAGCACCCCCCCCCCATTTCGTGTGTCGGTAGATATAAAACAGCGGGAACCATGTTTATTCCAGCACCTCTTTGGAGCTGGCTCGTTGCCAAGTTATTTACTAGATAAACATCTTGATAGTTTTCGGAATTGTTTAGAGTGGGTCTCTTTCGAGAATACCCTATATTTTTTTATTATATCTTTAAGATTCCCCCTCTATAAACTGTGATGTAGCTCTTTACTATTGTCAGTGATGTTACAACACGGGCTAGCTGTATGTCATACGCTCAGGAGACCAATTTTATATTTCAATAAATAAATAAATGGCTATTTATAAAATTCTGTACAGTAAATGTTTGTGTTTTAAAATGGCGGGCTACAACACCGACCTAACCATTATACAATAAATACAAGATAATGCTGCAACTTCAATTTTACTAAATAAGAAAAACTAGGACGTTAAATATAAATTTTTATAACATTTGGTAACGTTTAGTTGCGAGGTCAGCCTCCGAGTTTACTTTGCTCCCAACACGAACGCGTGTACTTCACAGGTAAATCGCACAAATGTTTTAGCTCAAAGTTTACTCCTGTTTCGGTTGCTTTCACTGTTACTATAAATATTTAAATTTGATTATTTCTGTTCAAACACTAAACAACTGCAAGTTTCATTTTACACAGGAACTACTCGGTATTGGTACACATGACAATGTACCGATGATGACGATTGACATATAACAAGTTTTACACACGTATCCTCTAGTATGGAATACGCTTAAGCATTCCAGTCGGGCGCCGCAGTGATAGCGCCGCTGAGTCAGGCTCACTGCACAGCACAGCCGCAGCCGCAGCCGCAGCCGCAGCCGCACCGAACCGCACGCCCTCATTCCGCGTGTGATAACGCCGGTAAATGAGCAGACGACACATGCACCTTTGTGTTTACAAGACTTCATTTATCTGCTATGCTAATTACATGTCGTTTGTTTTTACATGTTCTTAACGACTCAATATGCAGGTCGCAGGAAATTGATAATATGTAAATTAAAAGATGCATTACCTGACACATTTAATTTCTTATAGCAATGCAAATTAGAATAACGTCATGGATTACACGAAATAAAAAAGTTTGCATATATTAAGTGATAAATAAAAAAAAAATTTGCTTGTAGATGAATGTTTAAATTGACATTAATAGAGCGGCAGGTATGGCGATTGTTTATTATTAACATACGGGCGGCATCGGCACTAGGAATTACATTAATAGACATTACAATGCAATAACATATGGTAATGTAGTGAATAAAAATAGATCCCGCATCAGCTGGCAGAGCGGAGGTCACACCGTCGAGCCTTCGGACTTTGAAACAAGCGCTAAGGAAGGAAATCCCTTGACGAAAGTGTTTACTTATTGATAAATATGTGATTTTTCTCAATTTTTACTCCCTTTTTTAACTTAGTTTACATTGTAATTATAGCTGAATATGTTGTCGTCTAATAATGTATGTGTGTATGTGTGATAATGCTTTGATTAGGGGGAGGAAACACTACTTTACATAATAAGTTAACTTAAGTGTTTAGTTGTACTTTATATCTGTAACGAACCAATTGATGTTCAAACATCAGTTGTCTAATCAGTAGTGAAACTGCTGCGCCAACAAACAAGTTCGGTGAAGTGTGAAATGGTTTCTGATCGAGAAGTGAATCCTATCAATTTACCTAATGTCTGCCTGCGGCCGTCACAATTCAAAGAGGCGAAACATCAATTAGACACGCCTGAGCTACACACCATTTGAACCCTCAGCCCTTCTTTCGTATCCTTTAACTTTTAACTCTGACGTTTGCGAGACACTTTTGCTAATGTTATACCCATAAACTTTAAATAGAAGATCACACTGTTGTCTGGTATTTTCAGAAAGCTTGCAAATAAGCTATTCTCGAAAATAGGTTTTATTTCGATAAAATTGTAATTTGATCACTGTGATAAGAAAAGGTTTTTACTACAGAATCAAAATGTAATCTAAACGATGAAGGACCAAAAATATTGTTTAGGTCATTTACTACGGAGCAGACCATTTTATCACGAGTTGTATCAAAGCTCGGCGAAAACATTGCCATTTAAATTACATATATGGTTGCATGGGTGAATTTAATTTTCAAACGATAAACGTGTTTCAAATAAAGTTGTGATCGCACTTTATACTATTCGTTAAGGCGTAGATGTCATAAGTCCGATGTTTTTTTTTCTTCAATTCGTTGCGATTTATGGCGGCGGTGTAGCGTGTCGGGGCGTGACGCTGCGTGGTGGATTAATTCGCCCCGCTGTGACCGGCGCTCGCTCGAGCAACGCGTGGGGAAACAAGTGTGACTTGAGGGTACCAAAATCGTTCATGCACAACCAAAAATTACACAATTTTAGAATTAGATGAGTCACTTTAAATTACTGTTACTATAGTGACATATGTACACACAACAAATTCTATTTTCGGTTAAAGTACTTAATATGATTCTCGAGAATCATGTAATATTTGTTTTCTAAATAACAAGAAATTGTTACTTTTGTTAACAATTAGCTAAAACAATGATTAACTTTAATTTGTATTAATTTGTTTTAGTTAAACGAACGAAGAGTTCTGTACAATCACCGACAGCACACTAATTCGTCTCGTCTCACACTTTGAGTGATAGTCAATAAGAGATCGTTAAGCAAAGAGCACAACTTAACAATAAGCACGAGAACAAATATAGGTTAGTTACAAAACTTTAGACGTGTTTATCGCTCGTGCGCAAGCGTCAACAGACAGACAACTTACACTAAACCTCTAGCCGTTAGGGGAATACCTATATACAATTACATTATCAAATGTCCACCCACAAAGTAATAAACTTCTTGTCCTGAATTATATAGTCAAGGTGTGTAACATTATTTGATACTACAAATTATTGCTGTTAATTCAATTACATATAACAAGAACATGAGGCGATCACTTTACACAATTGTATGTTGAAACTGTGCCACTGCGCGGTTTCATAAATACAACTGACCACTGTAGAGTCTAACGACACTCAATATTAGTGTTATTATATTTAATGCTAGCACGTTCTTTGAAACGTTTCATTAACCGAGTTACAGAAGTAATTAAAACATAATGAAAAGTTTTCTATCGTATTTGGTTTGTAATTGTTTGATCTGCCAACATTTAAACGCTAGTCTAGCGTTGTGTAAATAAGCTTAGATAAAAACCGATGTCTGGCATTTATGTTGACCACCCCGTTAGAAACAAAGTCACAATGAGCACACATTTTACATAACATGGTAAGAGTGGAGCACGGTTGCGTATCGGCTAATGTAAAGGCTATTTGGCATTCTGCCACATCATTAACGATTTTGTAATAATCGTCACAATATTGACAGTATTTGAAAAATGGGCTTGTATAAAAAATACTTTATTGGCATATTTTCTGCACCAAAGAGTTTACCAAGAATTGAACGTAAAATCAGCTTGTATTGTTAGGACGTAGCATTTGAAATTGATCTATAATTTACTAATAGTCATTTCAAAGCAGAATGTTTTAGTAGACAATTTAAGTTAATAAAAACAATTTGTGTTTAACTAATGTAACGTAATAAGCAAAAACCACTTGGTCGATGTGCGGCCTTCAAATTCTAATTTACAGGGAAAAAAATGATGTGCGATACAAACCGTTCCGGCCTCTTGAAGTTTAACTTTTTAGACTCGTTTTTGTAACATTAAATAAAACCAGACTCAATACCTAAAACGTGATTCAAGTAAAAAAATACTAACGTAATGTATGGCCACAGTATCTAAAACATACCCAATCACGACATTGCAAAATATACCAATTTACCTCTCTGTGCTTACCCTTTGATTCATTTTATTAGTTACTGGTTCATCACACTGGGTTTATTTAATGACTTTACAACATTTTTAGTACTTTACAATCATAAACATTATGTACAAAAGCAACATAAGGAACTGAATCGATATAGCTGGTTTCATAACAAGCCAAATTGTAACAGACAAAGTGTGAATGTCGATGAACAAATTTGGCTTGAAAAAACCGAGGTCCGATCACTAAGTAGACGACAGAGAGACGCACGCCGCCGTCGCGTGTCATCCCAGGCCTCCGTAATTGACAACAATGCGACGAATATGACCTCCTCCCCTCCTCCTGTATGTAACACGGACGAGTTTAAATAAAATTGTAATTAACTGATATAACGTCGGCCGTTGCACTACCAAGGTCAATTGCCAAGTTAGCAAATGGAATATGGAATCTGCATACGAATACACGTTTTGTAACAGTTAGTTATTATTAAATATGTTTAATGAGTTTTCGATTTCAAACCTAACTACGCGATGATAAGTTTAAATGTACGGATCATCAGTAACGGGCGTCAAAATGTCCTTATATCTGTATGAATAAAAGCGTCCTTGAACTCCACGACAGCTCTATCAGCCAGGAATGTATAATGATATTTACTGCATCGCATCTGACCCGTGAGCGCAAACGCTTCAATTAGATAAACACTGGATATCACTGATGATTTATTGCCTTTGGGAACAACTATTTAAATATAATTCAGAGATAATGTTTAAATGGTGCAGGGAAAAAGGTATCTATTTCACATACGTTTCTCTACAACATTACTACCGACGGCCACCAACTCAATGTTTTTCCGTAAAGTAACGTAAAGCACTTGAGCAAGGCTACTCACGTGTATCGCGTAAGGTTTGAATAAAGTGTAAACACGAAACATATTCTATATAGACAGCGTCGAGAACAATCTGTGACTAAAAAGTTATAATTGCTTCCGTCGGCAATACAACTGGAGGCAGCCGACCGGCTCAAGTTTTTGCAAAAGAACAATGTTAAATAAACAAAGTGTGCATCATCGCTACAGCTGTGAGATCGAGCTGGTATGTTTATCCAGAAGTGAAAATTGAGTGAGATAACAATGGTGTTTATTGCGCAGTCCCATGACCGTGGCGTGCGAAACCACCACAGTCACGCGGTGCGATGGATTACGAATTACGTGCGATTACGAATTTCAGTTTAAAGTTTAGATTGAAGCTCAATAGCTTACATCACAAATGTATAACATTTGTTGCAAAATCGTGTTGCAATGTTCAAATATTGTAAATGAACAGTTATTGTCGTGACACACGACACCATTATGTATGTTAGTAAAACAGATAACACATAGGTAAGTGTACATTTTACACCAGTTTTCAAAATGTATTGAGCAACAAGAAAAGCAAATTGATGATAAATTTAGGACAAGACTATGTTATTAAAGTAATGTAATGTAAAATTTCACCAGAAAAAGTAGACAATCATCCTCTTCATCCGAGTAATGGCGGTAAAGGCTCGTATAAACTGATCCTTTTCGGTTTTATGGAGCTCGTAAAAGTAAATAAGCGCGGAATTTTCGGAATAGATGCTTCGGTCTCTGGCGCTGATGCAAGCAAATGTAAGGTGGTCATTATATTTTAATACTATGTCGCATATATTGTTATATTTAAGCTAAGCCAGATGACGTCATACGTAAAAGTAATATCGTCATTTGCCTGTAATTTATACAAGTCTATTAGTGCCGGTCGCGTGGTTATTATAACAAGGCGAGATGTTACCAAGTCGTGGTGCGAATGCGGTGGGTGTTGCGGTCAAAGCGAAGTTTTCCCCGGGCAAGGCGACACAGCAGGGAAAGTCCGGCCGAGTGATCCGCGGCGGCGGTCACCAGCGCTTTCCACGCGCTTTCTGATACTGCACTAATGCACGCAACAAAGCTCTTACTGTTCTACTTTGATGTTCTCGGTTAAAGGAAAACGTTCCAATCTACTCTTGGTACAAAATAATTTCAATGAACATTTTTTTTCCATTAATAACAGAATCAATAACAACAAAACGTGTATTTTAACAAAGTATCGATAAGATATTGCTGTGAGTGCAGTCGGCTATCATGAGTACTTGCTACTTATCGAGGATAATGGTGACGTATGGCAGTAGGATTTTTTCAAGGATATGTACCTATACTTGAGCACGGATAAAACTACACAAACAACGGCGGTAATCAATATTCTGTGTAATTTTAATTACCTACATATGACGGAGAGTAAATACATCTCTTACTTTTAAGTAACAAGATTATAATATATTTGTTGCATATAAATGCAGACTTATTATTATTCAGACAGGACACGACAACAGTTGACGAGGCGTTATTAACATTTATAGTAACAATGTCAGATAAGAGAAGCACCACTTTTACTATCTAACATTGACTCAGTATTCGTGGCTCTAAACATTTGCATATTGTTGATGACGAAATTATATCTGACATGTTACATTATGAAATCATTTTGCAACCTAAAATGTTAAAAGCAGAGGTTAGGTACATCGCTTTACTTCTATCTTTCTGCATATAAAATGACACACGACAATCATACTAATGGGAATTTAACAAAAGATTGGATCGTTGGGCTCAGTGTGACAAAGAGATGACCAATCTAATTAACAATAAGAACTACGTCCACATCGTTTTCTAAAACCTCAACCTACATTATATTATCGGTTAATATACTCATCATTTTTCCATTAAATTAACATTACCATAACTACACGTTATTGGTTATCGCGTCATAAATTATGTGGTCGAAGAGTCGACACTATTACAGAAAAATCCCCAAGAATCTTACAAGGAAGTGGATAACATTTGTAAGTGCGCTTAGTACAATCCTACTGACATAATATACGATAACGTATCACCTGTACAGATGTAGATATGGTTAAAGTCAATACAACTGGCAACATAACAGACCACATTCGTAGCCAATAGATACGAGAACCTTGACAACATCCGGGTGCTCAGCCTCGTGCCCATACCACAAACACAACAAACTAAATTCGATTCATCAATTACTATAAAAATCTATCTCTCCGCTAGATTTATGACGGCAATATCTTACTATACCAGATACAAGCCGTGCGGTGTTTAATATTATGATTCTGAGAATATTTGTACAAACAAAATGCCAATCATAGCTATCGATGATATCCCAAACGCAAATTGAGATTTGGAACGCATTGAAATGTTGCTATAATGTTAGGTGTTACGTGAATTTGAAGAAGATCCTCTTACAGATTATAATAAGCATGATTGATCTAGTTGTCTGAGCGCGGTCTGAGCGGAGCGAGGCTAGACGTTGTAAAGAGTTTTATATCGTATTATTACGTCAATTGCATCTAGATTGAATCGGTTACGTCTCAGCGACTTCAATGTACTTTCGATTGTTGCAAAGTTTACACCGTCAGCAACAACGTCAGCGGGAAGATCGCGTGGTATTATAAACAGTTTCTCAACGGATGAGCTAATCGTTCGGTCTAGTCTAGACGCAGTGATTCTATGCACAGAGCTGTCGGTCGTTGACGCCACTTGAACTCACAAAGTCCGCTTCAGCAGTAAAACTGTGTTGTCTATGAAGTATTCTACTAATTTACATTAAATTTAAACCCTAGTTGCACTGTGTTAAAGATACAGCTTAAACTGAGTGCTTGCGGTAAAGCATTTTTTATCATAGATAAAATACTTCTTTCCATAAAATTAATCTCAGATACACAAGAGGTCAGATCTCAAAATATAAACGACTATGGAGCAAGTAGTGCACGGGCGTCAAATCGTGATAGTGTGAGATGTTGGACCGGCGCAGTCGGGGTCAACAACTCGACGCGGGTCGGCGGGCGCAGCAGCGGCGCAACTAACGGTCGCCACTTCTGTCCGCGGCTACGCATCAACGACGGCCTGCGCAATAAAATGTTTGAAGCTTCTATCGAATCAAAAATTGCATAGTGCGTTAGGTAGACGCTGGTTTTCTTAAGATATTGCACACTAATTCCGATAACGAGAGAAGCAATACGAAGAACGATATCCTAAACTTTATGGCCTGTCCATATAATTTACAATCGTATGCTATTGAAACTAGCTCATACAACCATTTATATGCTTGATATTTTTACGACTGTAATACAGTACTCGTTAATCATTTAAATTAGGCAAAGTCCATTGGCTTATCTGGGATTATAAACCTAGACGTTACGATGCTTATGAACTAGCGGTACAAAATGTTTTCAACAAATATTGAAGAGATTTATGAAACCATTTGTAAAACAATTTATTTTTACCAATATAATCGGTCAAAGCACCACAATTTAGATTGTACGGACATTTTGCGATTCTTAAATACTTTATGACTTTAATTGTTATTGACTACATGAGGTGAGCTAAGTGGGCTATTCGTATATTTATGGCGCATGTCATATATCTGCACAGCTTGTTATATGGTCCATCAGTGTTCGTGGAGCTCAGCACTAATTGTTATTGTCGGCTGTAAGCTACAATTAGCCCACGCTCGCTTCGAGAACTGATAGCAGGCGTATTGCATAACCTACGTAAATATCATCGAACCGTATATAAATTACGTGGCGATGTTGGTCGCGCAAGTTCAGAAACCAACAAATTGTGATAAAACAAGGAGCATAATCATCACACATCAGAGATATAGATCATCAAAATTCTAGTATATTCTGCAATAAATATATGTAGTGGTCGGTCAGCAATGGGGACGCGCGGTTCCCCTCGCGGTTTATGAGATCAAGGGCGCGACACCGCGGACTGCTCGACCCGCCAGGATGTATTTAAATGACCCCTTGAAAATTATGATTAATCTTACAAACGTTAATAAACGGATAGGCACAATGCATTTTTCACTAGTAGTAACTAGAAATACACGTTTCGATGTATACCTTCCAAATAGATCATTAATAAAGTTTAAACAACTGTTTGTTTGATGTGATAGTTTTGTTTGTTCTTATGGTAAACAGTTCTTTAATGATAGTAATCAAGACTATCATTTACAACACTAACAGTTGACTACTTCGGCGACCTCTTGACAACATTATAACGACGAAGTTTCCGAGCGGAATATTCTAGTTTTGTACAGTATGTCATATTTCAAGTTATTATGTAATGTTTAAAGCGCAGCGAAGGTGGATTGTTTGAGCATCGATGTGTCGCGATGTGAAACTCAAACAGTTGGCTGTTCGATACACGATGCAAGAACAATCGCTCGTGTGTGCGCTTCTCGTAATGCATATTTACATTTCAAATTACCATTAGCGACTTCCCATTGCTAGCTTAAACATGATAACACTTTAATTACAATTTAATATATTTTTAAGCGTTTTAGACATATCAATAAAGTCATTTTTGTGTAAAAATATAGAATTGTCGTTGGTAATCTTTATTGTGGCACATTCAAAATGCCACAAAGGACACTTCGAAACTGTGCATAGCGTAGGTACAGCGTAGGCGTGAGAAATAATGGAACATGTTTATAAGCCGACTGATTTTAAACATCAATCTGTATAGGTTCTAAGCACACACACGTATAACAGCTAATCGAAGTTAATAACAATATCACAATATTATAACAACGTATCGTACATAATTTCCTATACATGTATGCATGTATGTCCACAACTGCATATTGTTCGGTTTTAAAAGATGAATGCGTGTGGTTCGGAGAAACGGCAACGACTAGCGCCTAGCGGTGACGTGGACGTGGTTCTCATCAAATGTGGCAGCTTACGTAAACACAAGGAACGGGTTAGACTACCTCACAACCCCCCCCCCCCGCCTCGCTCGCTCCCCGCACTCACCCAGTCAATACAACCTCTCGCGGACATGTTTCGACGCTCGGTAAGCTTTCGTGCATTTATGTCAACTGCACTTCTCTGCGGTTAGGTCAGTTTTAATGTATTATGTAGACTTACATATTTACATACACAAAACAATGAAGTGAAAAAATCAATACATTGTATCTTATTTGTTATATTTCGTATGTGATAAGTAATTGTGCAGCGCAACACGAGACGCGCCGGCGGACAGCGGCGCTGGTGACATTGACCGTCGTCCACGGTGCGCTGCCGAGGTCAAGCCAATTCCGCCCACACGCGCAACAATGCCGGACGACCAAATTTTATATAATTTGTACTCAAAAACAGCAAATTTACTTCCGGACGCGATATTAATTTAACCAATGATAAACGAAATTGTTACCGTTCTGCTAACGTTTAACGATACACATAAGAGAAAAGACCAAGTCAAGTCAAATAATCCTTGATTTATGCAAACTTTCGTCCAGAACAATACATTGATGTTTGTTTTTAAATTGGGTGTTGTTGCATTCGTCACGATATTTCCGTGTCAACAATACACGTGGGCTCGCAAAGCGGGCGCGTTTGTGACGACAATCCGGCGAGCATTGACAACAAAACGCCAAATACGTCACAACGTGGCTTTGTTTGTCCAGGTGGGCGCATCACAATAGATGATCAGCCATCGCGGACTGCACTGCTAATGTTTGACTGTTGACATTGACGATGTGCTGACTTTCAGCTGTGTTCAGACAATGTCACAATTTATTAAAATTTTATGTAAATACATTAAAGTTGAATCAAGCGCTCACGTTCATAATTTCGACATTTATTTTACAGAAATCAAGCAATAATATCATTTAAATTAAATAATTGTCATGAATTACCTACATACATGAATGTAGGTATATTGGCCTGCGGTATTTTTGCGGTCGGCTGTGAAATAGGAAACTCGTAGCCAAACATAAGTCGGCAACTAAACAAATGTCCTTTTACACAAAGAGGATATTAAGTTTAAAACGTGTATAGAATATGAGGGGGTTTTATTTCTTTTCTGTAAATATTAAATCAAAGTGGGCAATCGCCTGAAGATTGTCAACTAAGAACAATTATTTAACCGTTACCACAATATATGACAAGTGAGATCTATAGTACAAAGTGGTCTATGTTCAAAGTGAAGATGTATCACAGACGAGGTAGGTGCGTTATCTTGCAATGGATGCCAGCAGGTGCGACAGTGGCGATAAGACACGGCGCGCGTCCCTGCCCCGCTTGCCGCCGACAAACCGCTATAAAAACTTATTGAGCAATTGCCTCATAGCGCGCAACTGTGTCAAGTTCTTCTATAACAAGAAATATTTCACCGTTAATAACGGTACCTTCGTATTTTGAAACCAAGCACAATTTATTAAAACTATATTTACGATATATCAAAACATCGACGATTCACTGTTTTGAACAGAAAACATTTAATTGCAATTAAACGTGAAGCAGGCCTGCAACTGCCACATAAATTTGTTCCATAAATAATGTACATAAACCAGTAACTTTATAAAGAAAGTCCCTCTTCCTGTCACAAGTTTTATTATTTAGCCATTCAATGAAATAATATTTTCACGTTACCGAGACATGACAATACCATTGACATAGAACGATTTCCTCCGGCTGATGAAATGAAACCAGAAGCCATCATTAATGTGGAGCCGTGAGAATTGAATCGATGCTTCGGAGTCAGAACAATGACACAAACATAATCAATTGTATGTAGCTACTGCACGCCATCGCTACTCGGAAACCATTAGTTAGTATAAGGCGATGTATAAGAAACCACAACGTTTCACCA
>JAOCNA010000023.1:9230783-9251195 GCA_026546675.1 Papilio helenus | reverse complement strand
CGATGTAATAAAAATGTTTTTCAATTTGAAAAATAGACACTCGCGATGCGTTACCGAGACAGTCTTTTTCTGTCGGCCATTGCTCGACACACCACAGACTAATCGTAATCGTGTCGTGTCATGAAGATTGTTAAAAACATTGGCTTTTTACGGTTAATGTTGCCATCAAACGGTTTTGTTTTCGTTTTACCTTTCCTTTCCTGAGAAAGACCCCACTTTTTATTAAGTAAAAATTATGAATGAAAATTATCACGCTTTAAGAAACGTATAAGTAAAAGGAAACTACATTTTGGACTCTGCCAATAGCCAATAGTCAAACGCAGAACAAAAAAGAATATTTATTTGACAGATGACACTGTCATCATGACAGTGACAGCTGAATCTAGTGTTTTCCATATTCACTGAATACAAATAAAACCATTATTTTATTTATAAAATGGTTAAGTATAAAAATGCTGCTTTGGCTTATAAAACTTTAAACGGACTTATATGCGTATACAAACCTCCGTGTGTGTCTGTGCGACAAGTGCAACATACAATTGTGACCAATCTTTGCAGAGGTTATATTCTTTTAAACTTAATATTCTTTGTGTAAAGATCAACATTATGATCGACTACTTTGTTTCAGATTTAAATGCACTACCCGACAGACCTCAAGAGAAAAGAGTTGAAATAGTAGGTGCAACTAATGCGCCCATGACTGTTAAAATAATGCCAAATTATGCAGACAATCCTTTGGTTTGTGGTCCTCGGTACACGCACGACGATTTCAGATGTAGTTGGGCTACTCACCTCGGCTTATTTACAAGTGGAATCCTTTGTAAGTAGTTGAATTGCAAAACATTTGCAGTGGTACATTAAATTCAAAGTAAAGCTTGTTCATAACATAAATACTCATAAATGAATTTGACTTTAATGTATGTTGCAGTGCTGGGCTTGAATGATGGCACAAGGCTGACATACCAGATCAATGTAGCTAGACCGACAAGAGCTTACAAAGTGCACGGCCAGCTTGGCAAGGCCACAGATACTTACTTCTGGAATGGTAAAACAATTGAAAGGTCTACATTCAGCCATGTGACCAGAGCTAAGATAGATAGAATTGTTGCACATATGCAATCCGCTCATCAGAAAACTATGTTTGAGTAAGTTTGTAGGAGAAAATTTAAACAGATAAAAACAGTACATTTTTGTTAACCCAACATTATTATTTGTAGATTGTCAGGTCTGCATATGGATTCGCAAACTACATATGACCTAGCTTGCCAGGGGGTGATCAGGCCTGCAAATAGCAAACTACCTGTCATATATGGATTGAAATGTGTACATTTTGAACCTCCAAATTTTACATTAGGTATTACATCTATGGCTCCTATATGGACTATTATAAGCAACAATTTTAACATATACACCTTGTTTTACATCTTTTTTTTTTCAATAAACTTAATAAATACAAATTTCAGTGTAAATATTGGTTATCAAATTTATGATTTAAATCTTTGCAGTTATTTGATACAAAATTTGTGATAGTTTACATAGGACCCATCAATATCATTTTTTAAATCTGTTAATAAATTATTGGTTAAAATTTAATTTGATTTCTTATTTTACAGAAGTTCAAGCAGTTAATGAGTATGAAAAATACTTGTGGACATTAATCCATGATCTTGGAGTGCAGTTAAAAACATCTGCTCACTGCACCGGTATGCAGTGCATCAGACAGGGCAAGTTTACATTAGACAAGGCTCTATTGAGGAAACACTGGCAGTTAGACCATGTTATTGACAACATGGATAGTTGTCGAGAACTAATGGAAGAAAATGAACAATTGTTAAGCCCTAAATCTGCTCATTTATCTGTTTAGTTATAAAAATATACATAGATTGTAAAATAAATGTTGTTTAAAGTATTTAAATAATTTTATGTCTCAGAAATTTATTATTTATTTATTTAATACTTTGCACAAAAAAAAAATACAATAAAGGTACTTAAAAGCTAATACAAGAATTGTGCCAGGGCGGCCTTATTGCTTTAAGCAATTTCTTCCAGGCAACCCAGTGGGATGGATATTACTGTGTTTTCTATTAATATATTTAGTAAAAGTAACAGTAAGAAATTGTTTTTTTGAGAGCCTTATGGCTACAAACTTAAATAACACTTCTAAACTATATTCCATTAAAATTTTGATGTCTGGTATATTGTAAGCGATGCTTGCATACATTTAAAATTCAGCCATTATTCTTCTTTGAATCAACTTAATTGAAAGATTTAAACTTTGTTAAACCAATTAAATCTTTGTATCAATTACATATTTAAACTCTAAACATTATCAAATAATGTGTCCATATGATGACTTGTTAGTCAGGTGTTGGGTGAGGAAGATGGAGTGTTTGCCTGTTTCTCCATTTGCTCTATTCTTTTATGCCTAATCATATTAGACAAAATGCCATCAAACGACGTTGTTTTCTTCTTCGCTGACCCTCTTAACGTATCCTCTCCCTCCCTGCGGACGCGCAAACGCAAAGAACTAACTTCGTCCATAAAATCAAAATCGGACTTTTCCTCTCTTATGGGCGAGGCAGGTATTTCTGGTTGATTGTCTTTGCATACTTGAACTGGTGATGGGGCTCGTCTACCTGGACACTTCCATTCCAATGGTAAAGTACCCGTTTTTTCAATTGTTTTGTATAAATCTTCTAATTCGGCGGGATCGGGCATCCAACTTTTGCCAATAAACAATCCAGTTTTTGATATTTCGTCGTCTGAGCACGGTAAATCCCAGTCATCACCTTGGAAATCAGGCGTCACCATATTGAGATTATTTATATCTATTACCTAGTAATTATCCCATTCAATTCTAACTATACTTAATTTGTTTTGGTTTTAGAGTGATTTTTAGGTTATATTTACCTTACATGACAGATATAAGAAGAGATAATATAAATATTTAAAAGATGACAATCCTACTAGTTTTATCTTATCTTATAAAAAAAAATAAAACATAAAACTGTTAATACATAATCATTTTTATTAGAATAGTCCAATATTTGGAATAGGTACATATCAAAGAGATCCTATAATTTGCTGTGCTGTCTGTGGAGTGCTGTGATAACCAAAAAGTTATGACATTGACAGTTGCTCGTTCTCCTGAAAACTTGTTATTAATTTAAAACATGTGTGACTATTTTATTTAGTTTTGTATCCATACCACAATATCCAAAAACTTTTAAGCATAAAGCTTACAAAAAACTAATAAAATGTCTTCTTCAGACAGTGATTCCGACAGTGAAAAAGTAACTTCTCCAAGGTATGGTTAGATAGTTCTTTAAAAATTTACTTCAACAGTTTTAAAATCTTACAGCTTGAAACTGTAATAAAAATTTTATTAATATTGTAGACTGGGGAACTGCGAGGTTTGCGATGCGCGGGAAGCTATTTATACTTGCCCAAAATGTGAAGTAAAGACTTGTTGTTTATCTTGCGTTCGAATACACAAAAAAGAATTGGAATGCGATGGGATTCGTGACAGGACTAAATTCATCAGGATGAAAGACTTCAGTGACACAGACTTGCTGAGTGATTATCGCCTGTTAGAGGAATGTGCAAGGTTTGTTTATGCAGTCAGGAGAGATGAAAAAAAGAAATTTACGAGAATTGACAAGGATTTACCTATCGTAAGTATTTATTACAATAGATTCACATAAAAAAGCTATTTACTCTCATTAATTTATTGTTAAAACTTCTAGCATTTATTCAAATTAAAAATGGCAGCAAGGAACAGAGGTATTGCATTACAATTCCTAGCCCAAAATTTTACACGACACAGAGTCAATACAACAAGATATCATTATAAGACAAACATCATATCATGGAGAGTTGAATGGATTTTTCCTAATGTTGACACAAAACCATTAAAATTTGTGGATGAGAAATGTCCTGAACAAAGCAAGCTGTCTGGATTGCTGGATAAATATCTTAATACCAATGCACTATCTTTTGAAGGTTCGAAATCTCTGGGTTTCTATAAATCAGCTGGATTTAGTGGCATCAAAATATTGTTAAAAGGTAAATAAAATCACTTAAATCACTCTTTCAACATAATCCCACTCTCTTCTTCTGCCAATCAATGTTTGAGCCCCATAAGATTTTATGTACCGCATAGGTTCACTTCATCTTTAACCCTTAATTCAATAGTCGACATTTAATTTGAATGTCCAGTGTGATAAAATACTGATTAAAAATAATCAATTTAATTCATATTTCATATCTAGAATTATTACTATTAAAAAATCATTTTTTTTGCTACAAATATCTCCATCAAGTTAGAGGTTAATACAAATTAGTTTATTATCAGAATAAGTAAAAATCTTTTTTTATTATTTCAACATTTATCATTACTTATTTTCTAATCTTTTGATTTCAACATATAAATTCTAGCTGAGAAAATAAGGGGATCTGCAAAGAAGTTTTTTGAATTGGATCCTACGGAAACTTTAGGTGAAAATCTGTCTGGAAAATGTATCATAGAATTTCCTATTATATTTATTGTTCTCAAGGACCATGCATGTAACTTTGAAATTATAACACCGGGTGAGTCATGAAATAATTATATCATAAGTTTTCTATTAATGTAAATCATACTTCATACTAATATTATAAATGTGAAAGTTTAGATAAATGGATGGATGTTTGTTAGTTTGTAGCCTAAGCAGCTGAACGGAATTCAATGAAATTTGTTATAGATGTTGAGGATAGTCTGGAAGAACTTTTGTATTATTTAATGCCACACTGTCGGTGTTGCTGGCGAAAGCTACTAAAATAGATAAATATTGCGTATTTTCAGAGGATGAATTTGAAGCTAATACAAAAGAGCTAGACAAAAGAAATATAGAAAACAATGAAAGTCAAAACTCAAGACAAGAAATTTACGAGCAGAAAAAGAGGCCCCGGCAGTTGTTAACAGAAAAAGTAGCGCAGCAGAAAAAAATGGAAATTGAAAAGGAAATAAGAGAAGAAAAGAAAAAGAGACCTAAAAATTTATTATTTACAACAGGGTATTCATCAGAAGAAAGTATCGTTAGTAGCGACAGTGAAAATGAAGCTAATGCTAAAAAATAAATGTATTCCTGCTTATATTTGATTTATTTACTCAATCTGAATAGCGATTAAATTATTTTTAGTTATGACAAAAACATACTCATTAGTTGCATGAATGCCTAAAATTTCTCCATATTTATTGACATTTATAACACGCTGTTGACCATATTTAATGTCTGTAATGTCATTCCCAATCCTTTTTCTCAATTGGCAATTATTATCATATGACTTTTTGTAAATAAAAATGTGTGTTGAAGCTTCACAAACTACGCTGTATGTAAAATTGGGTGAACATGTAACAAATTTACGATTTTGTTTAGATGATTGTACATATCCAAAAGCAAGTAGAGCCCCTAGGTGCTTCACCGGCCATGTGTCAGAGTTCACAAGCTGAGCGTACGGCTGCCAGATGCAGGCGTCAACGTCATGACGTAATGCTAATGCAGGAACCTCATCTACTCCTAGTTTGATGTTGAACAAGTACTGATGTACACTAAGTGGAATCCGATGTGTTACTTGATGACTGTTTAAATCCATGCGAACTGAAATGAAATAGACATTTTAGTTATAATAATGCATTCAAATGAGTATTGATGAGATTTCATTCATGTCACTCACCTAGTACCGTATCTTCTTCAGATGCAGCATCACACTCTTCATACTCTTGCATCGGTAGTCCCGGGACCACCTTGTCACCTGTCACTTCTAACTCTGAACACAAATGTGCAAGTTTCCTGTGAGTTTCTTCTACTAAACTTGCATCCAATATTTGCTCTCCATTTTTATCCCCTCCTTCTATTAGATTGTCCCAAAGTACACTCTCACATTTAGTGATTAATATATCAACCTGACCACTTTCTTCTATATTCCATGTTGTAAACTCACTCTCTACTTTATGTGTGAGCTTTCCTTCCAAGAACACTTTACCTTCATAGCTTACTTTAATAGATAAAGGATCTACATTAACATGAAGCAAGTTTTTATCAAAATTTGTTTGTAATTTTAATGTAATAGTTATATCTTCAGTTGTTTGAAGCCATGTATATATAATTTGTTGTTGTAATTCCTTAGGATTTTGCAATATTTCACTTACTGAATCTACAATAAACTTAAATGGGTTGTCAGATGCAACATAAAGAGCGGAGCAACCGGTCTCCAAGGCAGCATAATGTATAATACCTTTGCCTCTCAGCTGTCTGAAACTTGCCTGAGTCCAATTCTTTTCATAATCTTTTAATTCAAATGTCACCCATGTCAGTACTGAATTAAACTGTGCTTCATTTTGTTCAACTGACTGTAACAGACAATGTAGTAATTCCCAATAATCTTTTTCCTGAGTCCTACAGTCTATTAAGTTGAAATATTTCCCTTCTCCAAGAACTAAACTGGAGTGCAATGTCTGCCATGTCTGTATTTCCCCAATTTCTTTACTTCTGGTACCTGTTTCAATAATATGTAAGTAGCCTGTGCCATCACTGACCGTGGCTAAATTGGCAGATGGAAAAGAAAGACAAAGGTTAAAATGCCCAGGTTTCCTTTCAGTATGAGCTGGAATATCGTAAACAACAGTGGTTTTAAATTTTTGAGTAAAACTGTCAAAATAAATTTTCTGCACTTGCTGTTTATTGTCAATATAATATAAGCCATAAGAATAATCCCAGTGGTCTACCACGAGGTGGTTATGAAGGGCGAATAGTTTTGCATGCACAAATGAATATTGCACATCATCTGGATACACTTTGTCAACAGGGACGTTCAACGCATAAGTGTAATGTGCGAGAGCATGTATCTTGTATTTGTAACCCTCAAATTCGTGGTCTAAATAATTCCTGTTAGGTCTTAACTCTACTAATGAAGACATTATTTAAGACTTGCAGTTGAATTTGTCTTACTTATGGCAAATTTAGATGGCTAAATGTTGGCAATTTACACTGTGTAGAAATTATTGATTGACTGACTTGCGCCGGCGATTGTAGAAAAATTGTTTATTTATTATTGGATTATTAGAAAACATAAAGGAAATGGCAAAGATTTGCAAATGTAAACGTCAATCTAGTGATGTCCAGTTGCTTTTCACTCGAGTGACTCCAGTAGTTTTTATGTTAATCGCGCTCGAGTAAAATTTTTGAAAACTACAGTTTCGAGTGACTTGTGAATACAGATCATATATGGGTTGGCAATTGCAGCATAAATATACTTTAATTTAGCACCCTCTATCAATTTCTCTTCCATAGTAATCTTAAATAAATAAATGTAAAATGATCAAAATCGAGATAACATTCATCGGTCATAATTCTTTTATATATTTTTTTTATTTAAATGGTGCGGTGGTGGCGCCAAATCAAAAGTTTGAATTTGAAATTTGACAGATGCACATAGGTTAAGTTTTAGATTAGAATTTTAGATTTAAATTGATAATTTATAAAAATAAATATTACATTGCGTATAATAAATCATACCAAGTTACCAAGTTTATAGTTGGATTCATATTAAAACGGTTTTTTTTTCTTCAAATTACTAAAAGAATAATGCCATACGAAAAGAACAAACTTTATGCGCAAATGCCTTTTTGTTTGGAAACTAAAAGGGTAAATATTTGTTTAATAATTCAGTGTGTTATAAAGGGTTACTGATTGAACAATTTAATTTTCAGGCTGACTTTTACATGTATTACGAAATCGAGGATTTAGCTGCTAAGTGTGAAATGTTTAAAGATGAAAGTTTTAAATTTCGCACGATTGGCCTTTTAAAAAGTATTAATGGCCGATTTTTTATTGAGAGTGTAAGTATTTAGTATATTTTACTGAACTTTCAAGACTTACAGTTATAAGCTTTAATATTTTTTTAGATCAAACTTCCTATGAATAAAACAAGAGATATAAGAGTATCAATGGTTTACATGAACAGCTATCCCAAATCTACTCTGATACCTTACCCGGTGCAATTGTTTGGTACTATTCAGTGGAAGAAGGAGCCTGTTATTATTGCTCATATCCTACAGGTTTGTGCTTTGTTCGATACAAAATTGATATCTCAGTGTTTTACAAGACAAAAATTTTTGACTTTTGTTAAATTTCTTTAAGAAAAACACTTTGAACCTCCTTTTTACAAGTTGATTAAAGAAGAAGGTTTATTTCCAGAGGTGTACAAATTAATATTTATATTTCCCAGGCATTCAGTACAAGCATGGCAATTCGATTGATGGAGACATTAAGATCAGTGTCAAGTGTACATCTTGCGAGGTTGCCAATGGAAGATTATTGCATTGACTTTGATGAAGAGGATAGTTTTAGTCATGTTTAGCACAGCACAATTTTCATCAAAGTGAAATGAACACCGAGGGTATTACCAAGTAATGGTCTGCTCAACTTCACCTGTGTACAATTGGAATCATCTCCGGTTGACGTTGAACCCGAACATACAGTACTTAAGGTATGGGGTAACATGGCTAATTTCTGCTAGGCAACAACTCTGCAGATTCTTGTCTTTTTTCCACTGATTATGTGATCTTTTACAATCACAAATCAGCTCCTCTTTGCCACGGTTGCTAGGATAAACAACCTGGGTGGCATGGAATAAGTGTCATATCTTTTCTGTCTCTCCATACTCTTTTCATCAATGTAAAATATAGTTTATTGTGACAATGTAGCTTTTTAATGGGAAAATAGTTTTTGATGTTGGTTCACAATGGTTTCTGAGCCTATTCAATGCAGAAAAACAATTAAATCTTTATATTAGGATAGATAACTTTAATATCTTTAGGATTTCCTACTTTTAGGTGCTTTCACCTTTGGGGAATACAGTTTACAGATCCTGTGTTAAATGTCAAGTCATTATTGTTAAAATCCTTTTTGATATTCATGCTTTTGGTAGTATCCGATTAAATCAGACAATACAACAGTAGTTTAATTTAAAATAAACAATATCATAATTATGCATTTATTTAATTAAATACATTAACACATAATATACAGTCCGTCACCATCCATGTGGGTTTAGCAAAATTATTGACATGAATGCAACTTGGAAAAGTGTTTGTGTTTGCAATCGTAATACTAGAAATATATCTAATTCACGACTTTATAAGATAAATATTTTAAACCAATAAATAAGGCAAATTTTTAACATGAAGCTAGAATGAGGCAATGCCAGAAATAATTAAAACATCCTATAATTTCTATAGCATTATAAATTTCAATACAAAATTGCAAGGAGTCTAAAGCTGTCTGAAAGTAACTGAAATGTTATCTGAAGCTATTTTACACAATTTCCTTTGATAGCTTATTCATGCTAAACTACTTTTTAAAATTTAAACTAACATGAAAGTTGCTATCAAAACTTTATAAGTTTTATAATAAAACTTAGTCATGAATTACATGTTGGAATGATTTTAAAAGAACAGCTCTTTCTAATGTATTGAGAATGTCAGTCTGGGATACAAAATAAATTTATAAACCACATTGCAACCACTAATATGTGATGAAAATATTAAAAGACATATTTATTTAATAATTTACTAAATTAGCATATGTTAATGTTTTTTTAGAATGAGAGATTGTAGTTACAAAGAATAGCTTCTGAAATTCAGAATATTAAGAAAATAAAGTTATAGTGACTATTGGAACTATATGTCGAAGATTTCTTAGTAAAAAATCCTTCATATTGAAAATATATCTCAATTCTGATTGCTCAGAGAAAAAAAAAATTAAGTATAAAAGCTTTAAGCTGAAGGAATTGCAGAAACTCAAATATTGACATAGAAATAAAAACATTTTAACTGTGTGTTACATGTCTTCTTGAGTTATTCTACTTTTAGAAATATAAAAGTGTTACTTAAAATAGTATTAATTTCTAAAAGTTTTTTATTGACCATAATATTGTTATTGCATAGCATAGAATACATTCATCACAATATTGGTTGTTGTCAGTGTGAGGTTAGAGAACCCAGAAGTAGAGCACAAACACCAGCAGAATAACAGCTCCCGCTGTCACCTTCACCAGCATTGACTTTGTGTTCAAGTATGTGGCATCCTTCTTGTATTTCTGTGACATCATTGAAAGGTTTTGTGTTTTTGTGTCTAACTCTGCAACAAATTGTATTATGAGGTTATATAAAATATATCATAATTTAGATAACATTTCAAATTTAAAAACTATGTTAAACATAAATAGTTCTATGTTAAAATTAAAATACTGCATAATGCGATACTACCGGACTTAATTTATTCAATTAACTTTAGTCATCTGTTCAACAATGGGAAGTCAATCCATTCGCCAAAAAAGTTCAATCTTATAGTTCAATATCCCAGAGATTGAGTGCAAAAAGGGCTAGATGACAGAAGAAGGATTAATCCAGAATATGAAAACCTGGGGTGGTAACCCTACCGAAGTAGGATAAGGATGAGAAGGTTATGATTAGAAATAATAGGGTGTAAATAACCTGAGAGCACAGCCCCTCGCTGTAGCACATCATCAATGTTCTGCATCATGATCCGCTGCACGTCGCCCAGCTGGCCGCCGAGCTGAGCCGCCGCGGCCGGCCGCCGCGCGCGCGCCCCGCCCTCCGCGTATTGCTTGCGTGCGCGCTGCATCCACGTGTCGAACTCTATGAATGTATACGGCCTCGTCACTGTGTTTACCTGCAAGTTACATGCACACTTATTTTATAAAAAATATATGTCCCCACTGAGAGGCTCAGATCCTACACTAAGTTAGGATAGTCTATAGTCAACCACGCTGGCCCACTGTACATTGATATTAAATATAAACAATATCCATTATGTTCAATAAGATTAAAAATTTGAAAGAGAATTATTTTATAAATCCCAATCAATATGTATTTGAGTACTATAAAAACTTTTATTAGGAGGCTTTAAATGTAATTTGAAGTTCGTAAATTAATTTAAATAATACTTACACTTTTTCCGTATTGGTGGAAGAACTCTTGTGCTATCTCCTCTAAGTAGCTGAATGCAAGTCTTTTACTATAGTTTCTTTCACAGAGCACCAGGTAGCAGATCTCATTCTCTATTAAATAACTACAACAAAGTAATACTGTCATTAAATTAATACTATTGCAGCAGATATTGCTTATTAAAAAAAGATGATGAAACTTATGCATATTGTTATAACTCCAATAATAATATTGCAATAAGGGAAGGAATTATGTAAAGCAAAAGAAACAACTAAAAATAAAAAGCATTGCAACTCACTGAAAGAGGTAGGGCCCAGTTTCTATGGAGCAGCGAATTGGTGACTGGGGACCTAGTTTCCTAAACAGCATTTTAGCTTGATTTTGATACTCCAGTACATTGCAGCCGCTCTGCGAAACGATGACAGCAAATCAAATTAAACGTAAATAAAAATAAGAAGGAAGGTGCGAGCATTGTTAACTTGAATATAACATCAAGTAGATACTACATTACGTTTTAGATACATTTACGTGGGAAAATATTTATTTTATCATATTAAATCACCGTTACCTGCTCATCTTCTTGCATTGTAGCTGCTAACGGCAGGCCGTCAACGACCCTAGCGATCATTGTCATTAAAACCATTTTGTTTTTAAATAAATATCACTCGATGAAATTGTAAAACTTAGTCCAATTTATTCACTTTGCACGACTTTTTCTTTCTCATTATTAGGAAAATAGGAAAACAAATCGTAATATTTTGTGACAGCTGCACTATTACACGTCAAAGCGATTTGACAAGACAAGTGACAACAACACGTCAGCTGAAAGGGGAACGTTTTGATGAATCGTTCAGAAACGTGAAAATAAAAAAAATAGTTAAGTATATTCGTTATTAATGGTCATCTAATAAGTAATAGGAACGTTTATGTAATATGTTAAGCCTCTAGTTCCAGTGTTTAGGGCTGTGCATTAAAGTATTCTGTATATTAATCCGATTAATTTAGACATGCAAATCGTTATATCTGGGAAATGGTGGTTTTCGTTTGTTTTTCCCGCAGCTAAGATCGCAGTTAAACTACTGTTACTGTGACAAACTCGGTCGCCAATTTAAAATTTTTCGCTTTTGTTAAAGCGAAAAATCTTTTTAATTAAACTGACTTTCCTAGGAAAAAAAGATAGCCATTGTACAGGCGGTTGCAAAAATATACAGGTTGGAGTATACAGGTTGTCCGGGAAAGACATGTACAATGGAATCCCACAGATTCCTTGGTCGAAAATATGACGATTTGATCCAATTTATCTCTATCCGAAGTTGCTTCGTTTGGGCGCTAGGAGGCTCTAAAGTTTGCTAATTACTTTACATTTATTCAAATATCTCGAAAATCTTTAAATAGATTTTAGTCATATCGAAACCATGGTTTGTTCTACAAAAAGGTGTAGTTTAAGAAATAAAAACCATGTTGGTAAAAATTATTATATTAGTTGGTAAGAATTTGTGGTAATCCATGTATACGACTTTCCCGTACAACATGTACTTGAAAAACCGTAAAATCCTCTGTAGTCTCTTTCCCTCCTCATTCTTTTAAGTGTCCACTGCATCGTCGATAAAATTTAACTTTTTGCAATCGAAAACATTGCACTGCCGTATTATGTTTCAGTTGTGTAGTAATTCTTGAAGGCCTAGCCTAGACTTTAACCTAACCATTGCTGCCAAACCCTAGCATATAGAAGAGATCATGTAAAACCTTAAGTCCTTAGGCAACAATTTAAATGTGCCCATAGGATATCGTTCGCAAAGAAAGTCAGACAGATAGGTTGTTGTCTGTATATTATTTTCACAGACAGTAAAAGTTTTAAAGCTGTGTCGTGAGGTGAGGTGTAAGAAAAAACGAGACGGTTGTATTTTATTGTGGATATTTTATTAACATTATCATCATGCATCAAATTTATGTGCTAACTCATTTACACTTATAACTAACTATACATAGAAAAATAACTTAACTAGTGGGCAGAAAATACAGTATTTTGTTAAATTAATCGACTAAAATTAAAATTAGCAAATCGGACTTTAATCACGTAAATCTAAGAAGCAAATATAACGCAAAACATCACCGAACATATCTCTCAGAACGATAAAGAAATTAATGTTCGGCAAATATAACGCAAAACATCACCGAACATATCTCTCAGAACGATAAAGAAATTAATGTTCGCGACAATGGCGACAATGGCGACAATGGCGACTGGCCGACTCGCTCGCCGCGCCCTCGTCGCCACGCGGACGTAAACTCTACAAACATTGTCAACGATTTAAATATAAGAAAGGAGGACACTTTTATATAAAGGACATATCAAATCACTGGACAATTGTTAACGAGCGGGAATATAGAATGAAGTGTAGGCAACTTGTCTCCGCTGCCGCCGCGCCGCCGCCCCCTACTGCCTATACCGAATTCACTAACCTTCTCATTGCTTTCGCGCAAGTATTTTCTCTTTTTCCTATCTAGCGACACCAAAAACAACATTGCAAATTGGTCGTGAGGGTGTGCGCTTTTGGATTATAAATATGAAATGTATTTACAATTTTGGTGCAATCGACACAACGCCACCGCCCCGCGCCAATCGGGCGATTAGGATTCGTTAAAAATGAAATTTATCTTACTAAGACTAGGATCGATTAAATTAATTTCATTAACGATAATTTTTCTCAAAGTGCTGTTAAAATTTACATTGAAAAATTTAAGTACATTATTAATTAGACTTTGATTTTTCAACAACATCAATTCGACTAAAATTATTTAAAAAAATTTCGAGCATCTTTTTACATGCGTGCTCACACATCCCGCGCACCGCGCACCGCGCCACACCGGTAACTTTCGTTCACAGTCCGATCACATCGCAACTCGCCACTCGCCACTCGCTACTCGCTACTCGCCACTCGCCACTCGCCACTCGCCACTGGCACTCTACACTACTCTACCCAGTCCCGCACATTCTGAGAGCGCTTCGCCGCCATCGCCTGGTCCATTCATTATCTACTACACGTTTATTTCAAATTAGATTTATTTATATTACAATAAAATTTGTAACCTACCGAACGAAATTTCCTAGAAAGGAAAATGGAAGTTGACGGCCGCGAGGCCCGCGCTCCGGACTACTTTTATAAATATTTCAATGTCTCACAAACAATTAACAATTTATATCTATCAATTTTAGGACAATCTTTGATAAAATTGATTTAAATAAAATAGAAAGTCGAACGCGCGAGCCGCGCGAAGCCTCCGCTCCGGTGACAGAAAAATAAATAAGTTAAAACTATAGTTATATTTACAAAAGCATAAGAAAAAGTGCTGAAAGAAAGAGCCGTTGAGAAATCCTCCTACCTAATATAACATCCGAATAAACTTCACTTTTATATGTAAATATATATAATGATAAATCACATGGAACGGGCACTGGATTCGTTCAAGGAGCCGGACATGAGATCGTCGTCTACATAGACTTTGAAATCCTCTAACGGTAAATATTTTTTAACCTGTATTTCGGTTGGATTGGTCTAATATATTACATATATAGAAAATTTTATAAAGTGTATGATTTATACGCTCGTCCGTTTGTATCCTCGGTCCCACGTCTTAGCACCCATATACTCTACACACCTCCCCAAGGCTTCACTAACCCTTCTCAGTTCGTTAGCGAAGTGAGCGGCCGACTGCTCCTATCATAGCTACTTAAGCCTTATCTCCTAATAAATTGATATATTTCACTTTTAAATATAAAAATATTGCATATGATAACTTCGGGGAATTTCCTAGTGTTGCCCGCGGGCCGCTCACTTCACTAGCTGTCAATGGACGTTCCCTCCCTGCAACCCTCGTCCCCATCTCCCAGCCGCCCGCAGCAGCCACATGCACGGTGCACGCAATCTGCATGCTGCGGGCCGCTCGCTGCACGCATTACCGAGGCGTCTATTGTTGTGAAGTCGACGTGCTGCGGCTCAACGAGCTAGTTCTATCATCTATCTAGTTCAAAAGTATTATGATTCGTTAACATTGGACCACAAATCGTAATTAATTATTAATAATATTTATTCAGGTAACAAAAAATAGAGGTCTCGCGGCGACGTAGTGTTGTACCGCACGCGGTCACGTTTCGGTAATCTATTCACAATTCCTGATATGCAGAGAAGTTAAGCTTGTATATGAATATCGTAAATAATAATTTATTTTCATTTTTGATATGTTGATGCGGTTGCGGTTCCGCGAGACCCCCGACCCACGGCGTCCTATCGTATAATTAAATAAAAGAAATAAACTAGAACATGTCCTCTTAAAACAGCTCACTTATAGTAAACATCTATTCATTATTATATAACACAATTAACGCACAAAAATCCATACCTTAATGATTAATTTATCAGTTGTCTAACACAAAGTTGGCAGTAGGTTTCAGTACACGAGTAGAATTACAACTTAATTCCACGAACAGAGAACCCTAAAATAATATCATTCAAAATTCGGTTTCAATGAGACGAAGACTTGAAGTAACGAAAACAGACCATAAGTGTGTCGGAGGCGCACCTTGCCTTGCGGATGGAAATATATTTCTTTGATTGTACTTTTGACTTTGTTGTTGCGTCTCTTTTTGACACAAACAATGAGATAACGCAAAAGAGACGCACCGAGTTAAAGATATTGGTCAAAGTGCGGCCCCGAGCTGCACACTACAGCCTTAACAAAGTAACAGCAGGTCAGACAATAAGACAATATAAATATATATATGCAATGGTTAGAAACAGTGAGGTTATCAATCGTAACAAGGTGTATATGCAAATGGCTATAAAAGCACCAAAGAAGTCATACATATTCCATACAATACAAAACGAACAATACGAAACTTTTTATAATATAAACATTTTACGTAAATATTTCTTTAATATAAACTCTTATTTAGACTATAATATTACACTTATTGCAATCGTAAAAACTGTATCTATTATTTGAATAAATTGTATATTTATAATATGTATTATTTTTGCGTAGTTTTGAGGTAGGAAGTTAAGATTTCGTACAGTCGATCGAGGAAGTGTCTCTCGACAATAAATATGCAATATATGTATAGAAATTTCATTACAAACATTTAAAAATTCGTTTAACATCATACAAAACTCACTCCATCCGCATATAACATCTAGCAAATTTAGTATTCCATTCTGAAATTCCCCTAAAAATAGGTAATATATAAACATTTGAGCAATCAATTTCGTCTCCTATTTTGTATAAATATTAAATTCCATAATAAAGATTATATTAGTACGACTTGAGAACAAGATTTATCTTAAGAACAATATTACAATAGAAGCGATCGGAGAACGTAACATGCACGACGATTTGACAAATAGAAAGTTAATAAAGTACATAAGTAGTTAGTGGAAAACTTAATGAAAGAGCGGAACATGACACGACTCTAGATTAGTTACGTATGACAGAAAGTCCCGTCCACGATCCGAGATTCCCGAGGGCGCGGGAGAGCGCGGGGGCGCCGGAGGGCGCGCACGGCCTACGCCAGCGAGCAGTCGATCTCGACGATGTCCTTGGGCACGTCGACGAACTGGTAGACGAGCCGCTGGCCGTCGACCTTGGCGAGGATGCCGCGCTGGTAGTAGTAGCGCAGCGCGCGGCCCATCGTCTCGTAGTTCATGTCGGGCTTGTTCTTGTGCAGGCCCCAGAGGCGCGACACTGCCTTCGAGTCCACCAGCTTGAACACGCCCTTTTCGCGGTTCGTCCACTTGATGTAGCGCGGACAGTACTCGCGGTCCTGTAGCAGTTTGAGCAGAAACTCCCACAGGTAGGTGGTGGAGCCCTCGCGGCTCTTGCGCTTGACGCCGGGCGTGGGCGGCGCGTCGCTGCGCGGCCTCTTCTTCGGCTTGAGCTTGTTGTGGTGGTGATGCCGCTGGTAGTCGCCGAAGTCGAAGACAGAGTAGGGCAGCTCCTCGTGCGCCAGCGGCGGCGGCGCGGGCGCGGCGAAATGGTGCAAATCGTAATTAAAATTTTCAGAGACTCGTCAAAAGAAGCTCTTTTGGAACATGTTCGAGAACATTCGAAGGCGAGTTCGTATGGATTAGACGACGCAAAATCTCAGCAGGGCGCTAGCGGAGCGACCAAGAAGCCCGACAATACAACTGACCCCGCCGACTTGGCGTACCGCTGCGGTCATTGCAATCAACTGTCTAATTGGAAACATGTTATTCAGGTATGAATTAAATCACATTATTTACTTAACAAACGATTGGTGTCAGAAGTTTTCAATTTACTAGAAGTATGTGCCAAAATACGCAATATACATAGTTATAGTAATATGTATTAAAATTCATGTCTATATATATTATGAACAAATTATTTCGTTTTAAAACATTAAAAGAAAAACACATAAATTGACATGTGCCTTTTTAATTTTTGCAGAGACACTGCAGACTTAAACATGACGGAGTTATAAAAGTTGTTACTACAGTGAAGCCGAGAATGGAAGGGTCGTCCTTGTCAAACGAGTCAGTGCCGGATTCCTGTACCAAGTGTCCTTTTAAATGTAACGACAAGACGATGCTGATCATACACATGCAACAACACCAGCCCTCGCCGCAGTCCATATTCAAGTGCTATTTCTGTCCATTCTTTGTGAAGGACGAACAAGAACTGGTCCAACATCTCGTTCTCCACGGCATCACTGACCCCGAAGATTATATCGCGAAGACAATGGGTTGCAAATCTCCGATGAATGAACCTCAAAGTACACATACATTGTCGACTAAGCGACACAAATGCACCGAGTGTCCGTACGAGACCAACAGCAAATCTCAGTACATGTATCACGAGCAATTCCACCGACTGCCCGCAGACACTCCATACAAATGTCCCGAATGCAACTACAGCGTCTCCAAACGTCACCTTCTCCATCAGCATATGAGGGTTCACGGTATTATATCGAAAAAGAGTGAATTCGAAACAGATCTAGAAGCCTCCACTTCGATTTCATGTAAGACTGAAAGTAAAGCCGACCCCAATCTCGATGAAATTCCGTACGTTTGGGTCTCGGCGAAGAATGAATTCCACAAAATGTATAAATGTCGATATTGCTCCTACGTTAATACTCAAAAATGTAAAATACCGAATCATGAAAAGATCCATTGCGTCGCAAACACACACAATGAAGTATTGGTGTACAAATGTTTGGATTGTAAATTTACTTGTGATAGTTCCGGAAGATTAGCGGATCACTCGAAGACTCACGGCGAAATATATGGCCGCATCTATTGTCCCGTCGACACCGATGTTCCCGATGAAGATCAGATAGCCAAACTGCGTAAGGTAATCGAAGAAGAAAAAATGAATGCAGCCGATGATTTCGTCAAAGAGGAATGTTTGACTCCCGAAAACAAGGTAATAAAAACTTTACATTTTTGTCAAAAATGTCCATCGCGATTCTTCACTGACTCTGAATTAAAAGTTCACGACAAATTCCACGATCTCTCATTTCCAAATAAATGTAGGAGTTGTGAATTTTCTACACTTCACGACATTGAATTAGCTGCGCATGTTTTTGTTCACTCCGATGAATATCACACCAAAACTAAAATGCTTAAGTTTATTCATAACACGGACCCGGCGCACCCTGAACCTCGGCTGGAGCTTATCCACTGCGCGGCGACGTCCGAAATAAACTGGGTGGTTAACCTGCCCAGTAAAAATTATGATGACATGGATATTTCACCTAAGAAGTCCCACGAAGGCAAACATATCCCAAAACAATATCTATGCAAAGAATGTCCAGCAAAATTCTTTAAAACATCAGCATTGAACTATCATATGAGTTTACATGGTGGTGACGGCGAAAATAAATGTAAAAAATGCAGCTACGCCGTTAAGAATATTGGCAATTTAGCCAAACACGAGTTGTTACATGAAACAGACGCTAAGTCGACCTGTGATTATGAATCCGGCGAAGATATGGACTACAAAAATATCCCACTGTCAGGTACTGATCTATTTCAAAGAAAGACTGAGGCTCAAAAAAGAGTTTTAAATGACAAAGATAAACTCGTAAAACCTAATGACCATTTTCCACCTGTACTTCAAGCAGATCCTCAATTTGGGTATCTAATGCATGGTAATCCAGAGTTTATATACCCGACATATCTAAAAAATGGACGACAAAAGGAGAAGCGATACAAGTGCCATAAATGTCCATCGGCTTTTGAGAAGAGAGAACAGTATAAAATTCATTTATCGTTACACGGATCTAAACAGCGATACAAGTGTGAACTCTGCGACTACTCTGTAAAGTATTACGCTAATTATGTTCAACATATGAGGAAGCATCAAAAGAACGATGAAGCTGTGGCTGAAAGAAGAAAAGGTAGCGATGGATTCCTTGAATCAGAGGAGCCTTCGGGAAACAAAAAAGATGATAGCACAGACAACATTAAATTGGCGATCAAAACTATGCCTAAAGGTCTACCAAAAAGCGATTTCCAACAATTCTCGATAAGTGATCAACAAACACTTAGGTTACTACAACGGAGATGCGCTTTAAATAATTCTATAAATGATACCAACAAAACGGAAGCGACGCCGACCAAGGATCGAAAATTACATCCATGTTTCTTGTGTCCATATTCAAATCAGCGTCAGGATGCTCTGGGTAACCATCGGACGAGGGCATTTGTGGCAGAATTTTAATTTATATGTCGCGCATGAATTGCGTTCGGGAAACCAAACAATGCATCAATAACCGACCACAGGTTGATTTATGATTGTAGCACAAAATAGATAAATGTTGGAAACGAATTTTGGCTTTCTTTTTTTATCGGATAATACCTAATGTGGGAAAATCATCATAAAATTTATAGTAAACTAGCTTTCTAGGTAGTCTAGTTAGTCTGCGACTCCGTCTGCGTGGAATTTAAAAAAAAACAAAAGTAGTAGTCTATGCCAAATTTCATTCACCGTATAGGCTACACACTCTAACAAACATCTATTCATCCATCCATTAACATAAACTTTTGGATTTATAACATTAGATAGTCTGTGATCTGTGTCTGTGGATTATTCATCAGGAACCCTTTTCAGCAACTCATCGAGCGTGAAAAAATACATTAATTGTTTATTTTTATATAATTGCTTTTTCATTCGGGCTTGTAATATCAAAAGAAAAATTCCAGATTTAGGAAAGATGATGTATTTGCGTTACTGATAACGAAAATTGCATTTGAAAAAATTTTGTCTGTCTGTCTGCAAGCCGCGTTTGTTCCGTGTAATCTCCAAAACGGCTGGACCGATTTCGACCGGACTTTCACTGAAGGGTAGCTGACATAGACGGGCATATTATAGGCTACTTTTTTATC
>JAOCNA010000023.1:9176221-9194757 GCA_026546675.1 Papilio helenus | reverse complement strand
TGCAGCTGCGGTGTCTACGCTTTCACAAGGTGGTGACGGTGGTGGTCGTGATGAAGAGAGGTTGGTATGGGTGGTCGGTTTAGAAATGTGCTAGCTAAAATGAATTCAGAGTATTTTTCAGTATTTTGACCAATTCATTCTATTCCGAATTATATTCGAAGTGTTCTTATGTGATTCATCAGTTTAATCGATTTCAGTTAACACATTTACAGATAGCTACGCTGTATCTAAGAGAAGTGATAATAAATCCTAAACGTAAAGTAAATCGTTCCTAAACGTAAACTTTTACCTAAAATACGAATGTGTTGTATTGAAAATTATTAGATCAAAAACGTACAAAGAGCCTTTTGTTCGAGGCGCGTATGTGTGAGTCGATGAATTTCCTCACATGTAGAACTTACAGTATACATGTAGTGGTGGCTAGAACGTCGACTTAGACAATCAATAAGCACTAAATTCGGGTCGACTTCCTTTGAATCCTCGCCGTAGCTCGCCAGGTAGACAAAGGCCGGCCCTGACGGGACCTTAACGACAACTTTACGTAATAATAGAGCGTTTTGTTGAGCCCGACATAAAAAAATAACATCAATAAAAATATCTTTTGATGTACATGATTAACTTTCCTTTGTCCCTTGTATTTCATACTTGTACTAGTACATTTTTATTGTACTCGCGAAATATTAAATATGTATGTTACAATACATAGAGTTATACGTTTTATTGCGCTATATTTTGTGGTAAATAGTACGTAATATTACAGCGATGTTTCCGAAGATTAAAGTTTTATTTTTTAATCGAATTAATAAAGAGAACTTACACCAGGCTTAACAACATCTAAGTTCTTTCAAAGAAAATAATACAAACTAGCGCTATAAAGATATTAGTTTCAAAGCTAATTAAAATAATAACATTTTCTTTGATTGTAATCGTATTTGGTACATCATATGTAACCCTAACATTTTTTTTATTTATCTCTTTTTTTTTTGTAGAAAATATTAGTAGATTTTTGTTAATTTACTAATATTTCCTTTAACCATTCCAAGTAAGCTCTAGGCTTGTGCTAGGATATGACATTGCATTTGCAGTTTTGAATTTTCAGTACATTGAAGTAGAACTTTATTGTAGAGTATAGAACACAATGTTATTTTGTGCAGACGAGTTTATCGTGCAAAGTGCACGTTAACCGCATCACAGAGGGCGCTACTGTATTCATAAGGCGGACCTTAACTCCCGTGTAATTCAGCTCAAACTACTTTTACTTTCCTGCTTTTCTGAAATATTAACTAACTTGCATAAGCTTCGGGCGGGGCGGACGAAATGATAGCTCGGGGGTTGAGGTGGACAGGGTGGAGGGGGTAGGTGAATGCACGCTCACAACTTTTACTACCAATATCCTCGGTGCAGCATTATTTTAGCTAGAATACTGGAATGGCGTGCTGCTCGCGGGGCAACGCTCTGTGTTTTTTTTTATTTCTCCTTCGTATTACCAAACGTCTGACCCGATGGGGGCTAGATAACAATAACGAAATACTCTATGTTGTTTAACTGATTTGAAATATAAATATGATTAAACAAAAATGCTTTTTATGTTTAATATGTACGAAACATGAATAAATTCAATGTGATGTCAACAGCCCTGGCCCTTACACCAACAGACTGACATGACTGCTAATCATCAAGGAAGTATTTTGTTGTTATTCAGGAGTCCAAATGAATAATAGCTAGTCTATACTATTTCCTGTTTGCATAAAACCTATTTATTCTAAATTTTTGTGAGGGAAGTCGGTCTTCATTTGTTTTACTGAGAAAATTAACTCGCTTTTAATTCTCAACACATCAAAGGAACCTTATCTCTGCTGTGACTTTAGCGGGCGATAATGATTTTAGCAATGTTTTATTTTAAACCGAGCACAAAGAGATGTCATCGAATGAGAGTAAATGTCTGTGAAACAGGATATAATTAAGCTCGGACGCAGGAAGTCGAGTTTTAAGATGTTACGATTCAAATCTCTTGATATTACACTTTGTAAAGCGATTATTTAAATATTAAGATCAGGTATAATTTTGCATTTATTAAAATTTTAGTTAGTTTGACTTTCAAGGTATAAACATTTTACAAAATTAAACTACTATTAGTAGATGAATCCATCATGTTACGTTTTTAACAAGAACTAACAGCAACGGTATTGCGTAGTTTTTTGTGGTTTAAAGTTCGTTAACTCTAAATTCGTCAGCAATGGAACTTGATTTTAGCGGCTGTAGGCATGTCTATAGTAAAAAAGCGAATGAATGTCGATAGTTGTGTTCGGAGCGACACATAAGGCACGGCTAATGGAGGAAGTATCGAGCGACTCTAAGCCGATATACATATATTATTAATAAAAAGCGCGGGTCACGTCTGCTTGCGTCATCGCGATCAGATAGTTTTGTTTGGTTCAAATATTAAGAGGCTCGCGAGTGAGCATAATTTAGGATTAGGTCGTAACTCCAAATATAATCTCATAGAGTATTTACTATTATTCTTTAAATTAAGCCGATACTGTTGTACACTTTTAAGGGTATTAAAATGTAAGGTGTAGAAAGTAATTGAGTAGAACGAGTAATATAGAATCGTGTGAAGGAAAAAGCCAAACTCCCTTGCGTTGCGCGCTGCGCGTGCGCCGCTCTTGAGGAAAACCGCGGCGTATTTCGTTATCTTATTGTTACTGCTAATAACAAAACAAGATTATTTATAGGTCTCCATGATTAATCTTATGTTTATCCCATGTTTTCACTCGCCGCGCTCATTGTTAATTCATAATATGATATAAGGTAAGCTAAGAAAGTTATGGTTGCGTCGTCATTGGACAACTATCTGAATACCAATCCTAATTTACAAACAATTTCAATACGTAGAGATTATCGGAAGGAGAAATAAGACGCGGGAGACAATGTCGGTACATTCCGACATTGTTTTGTGACCGTCATAGGGCGATACTGACATAAATTTGGATAAAATGAATTAGTGTCGTCGACGATGACGCGTGCCCTCTCGTCTCCGGACGTTTGAAGTATGACAATCTGTTCGTCTGCCCGTCCGTCTTTTATTTTAGGATGCCTCGATTTTCACTTTTCTGGCATTATCTCAATCGCGAAAATAACATCGGCCCAAATGATATAAAAGTGTTTTATCGGTTTTTAAGCGGTTACCGCGCATTCCGCTCGCCGAAGGCAGGAAGATACCGCGACGCCATTTTCGACGAACCGGTTCGCGCTCGGACAAATTAAAAGGACATCGACCGTCGATTGAATCGATACTCTGCAATGATGGAATTAAGTATTATTTCAGATTGATACGTCCTAAGCGTCGGTTTCGGGAAATCGAGCGGAGATTTGTGACGTCAGAACACATCCGGGAAGCGATAGCTATTTCAAAACGCACGACCGCGGAGCGAGATCCCTTCTGTTGAGGAAATCGTTCGGACCAAAGGTTCCGTTTATAATAGTTCATCCAGCGTTCATCATGTTGTTATTGCTGCATTAAAAGACTATTTATTAGTGAATTGAATAGAAATGAATTAACTTGTTTTTGGTATTATGAATAGTTTTATTGGCAATATATATTATGAATCATATTTTTATTAATTATGCCGCAAAAAATCTGCAATAACTACATGTACACATTAATGTGTTATTGATTTGAACAATACATGGATCTGATTGAATTAGGAAGGCAAAATATCAGACTGTGTTTTGCGATGGGACCTTGGTGTCCTTATTAGGCGCCCGGTCACGCACCACGCACGGCGCCTGCGCACCATACCAAAGCTTGCTAAACATTAGACATTAATTCTAACAGCCTTTCCACGAAAATCTATAGATATACATGGAATTAGTAACCTCAAGGGTTTCAATTTGCTAAATATTACAGAGAACAATCGGTAAATGTCATATTATTTTATATTATATACCATATTATTTTATTTACATAAAAAAGTTAACAAATGTTTCTAGCTACAATTTAGAGTTCGTCACAACAAAATTAAATATATTTTGTCATCTGTGTAGCGATTTAAATTGACCGCGAAAACCTTCACAGATAAAATGTACACAGATTAAAATATTCGTGTGTCAGTGACGCGTGGCGATTGTCAGTTGTCAGTGGCGGCCACATCGCGGTGTCTTCTACTGATTGTACAACAACGTATTGAGTCACACGATACAGAATTATCTCTTACACTTCCGTGAAAGTATATTTTTTATTCTAGGCGTATTTAACTTCAAATATTACTGAAGAAATGCCAAAACAGATTTCTATTCTAATATTAGATAGATTGTAAGAGTTATAAATAATAATAATGTAACATTAAAAAATGTAATAGTAACAAAAATATCACATTTGTAAGGCAGCGTATCAAAGATGGCGTCGGAAAAGCGCGGGCACTTTCCCCGTGCGCGGGAAACCAAAGAAAGTCGTCGACAGCGCGGCGGAGTGGCGCGCTTCGAAATGGAAACCGCTGCGATTATGTTGATAATGTTTATCTAGCGGACTTTAATAACCGCTCTGTGCATAGCTTCACTTGATATTTCATATTCTTTAGTATAGATTTAATCGTTAATTATAAACGTAAATCGTTTCAAATTTCAACATCAACAATATGTGATAATTTGAGGTTAAATTTATTCATATGTTTAGTATTGTGATAGCAATGATTAGTACTGAAAATATCTTTAATTTTATAGTCATTTATAGCTTGTCTTAAATTTCTGATCGTTCATAATAAAGTTTGTAACGTTGAGTTTGTTTATGCAAATTTTATTTGTTGTTATGAGACGTCTTGTTATGACTCATCTGTAACACAAAATTTTGTAAATCCGCTTTTGTGGATAAGAAAGCATCTTTATTACGTTACAGGATGAAATTCTAATTTAAATATATGTGTTTAAAAAGACAATCAGTCATTACGGTATTGTTACATTATCTATGTTTTGTGACGTTTAAACGTAAATAAAACTGCAATTATTAAGTTATTATAATATCCGTGTAGTTCACGCAACATTACAACGATGCAAATAGGTTGGACGGTATGGTTGTGTCTTGCGCCTGCGCCGGCGCAACTGGGTCACGCGGCTTGAAGGGCAAGATGCGACTCGCGCGCCCACTCACTTCACGTTCGTGTTGCGAGCTTTGCCCGATACCACACTTTGATGCAATAACAAATGATGTTATACAACTGTATACCTTATTACAATGTAGGTAAAGTTTATATCAGCTCGTCAAGTTCATACGTTTTCTTTTACTACGTCCGGGTTGAGGTTATATTTTTGCACGTTGTGTAAACTTTTGAAGTTGTGTTCATTACTTATATATGTTTGGATTTATAATGTACACAATAAATCTTTTAAAGATTGAGATTTTTGGAACACTAATTTATCATACGTATGTTAAATATTAATTACAAAAAAAACATAAATTATGGCAACAATAACTGTCACTGTCAAAACACCCGGAAAACCGAAGTTTTTTTTAAATGACTATCATGGTATAATCTATGTCGTCATCTTATTGTCTATTAGTCATGGCCCAAAAGCATGGACGGTTGCAATACATTAGGACGGTCACCTTGCGGAGCGGCGGCGGTTGCCTACGTGCAGCCTCGACGGCCGCTAACACAGACCACGGCCGACCGACTAGTAAACAACTTGTACATGTTTTTGTCTATCTATAAAGGCTACAAAAACGTCTGCATTATAAACAGGATGTTTGCGGTATACAGTTTTTGTCAGATACTTTTAAATTAAGAAAATGTCGTTGATATTTGAATCATTTTTGTTACAAGACACATAGATAGCGTTGTAGACTTGCACGTTGTGAATCATGCGATCAGATTTCAAAAGGTCTATGGCCAGATATGAACTTTATAATAGTTGTTTTTTTATATCTTATTACATGTTTATAGACGGCGCTGAACTTTGGACAACGTTTGATTATTATGTTTAAACCTGTGTATAAATTAAAATATATCTTTAGCTTCAATTTGAGTGTTGTTTTTCCGCTTTTGTTTTGCTTATTTATTATTTTAGCTTTATTAAATAATGTGATTAGAGAGCATGCTCATGTACATTATAAAAATCGATTTGTAACCGTCACTAAACGATACAATCTGCGGAGTGGAACAACCTTAGAGCAAATATTACCTTCGCAGAGGAATTTGACCCCGGAAACTCGCCTCAAAATATTTATTATTTAATTAATTCTATACCGTACCATTAGGAGGAAGGACGGCTTTACTTGACTCCATTTAATAATATAAAGTAAAATACTAAATAATCTTTTGTTTAGATATGTTATTTAAGACATTTGTTATTAAATTTTATCTTTATAATGACTAACTTTAGCTTTCGACTTCGTCCCCGCGGAATTAAAAAGCTTAGAAGCTTATGTATTTTCGAGATTCGTATATAAACATTCAGCCAATCCAAACTTTCGTATTTATCACATTAGTAAAATAAGAGTCCATAATAAAAACAATAGAAAATAACAAATTTTGATATTCTTAATTTAAAATTTAAAAACCAATTGGAGCTCCCTTATTCAAACTCTACTTATTGTTTACATTGTAATTATAATTTTAATTAGATATTTAATGATCGGGATTCGATTACAAAGCATGCGTTAAATAACCCTGCATTTAGTTACCGCAACCGTTGGTCTTTAATACGAAAGCGATAAGATGCTATGATAAGCTATCAGGATTACGCACCAGCTCGTAGTAACAAGAAACCGGGGCAAGGACTCATGTACACATATTTGTTTATTATTGTCAAATTCCGTGCACGTGTATGTTGCAACATACATACTAATTTAATTCTTACGTGGCCTGATTTGTGTGAGGCAATTCTGGAATTCCGATGTAAATAGAATTAATTATCTTTTTGATAATACTTTTGCATTAATAAGTAAGTTAGATTATGTTTGTTTTGTAATCTTTGAGGAAAGTTTATTACGAGAGAGAATGATAAAACTAAATCCTAGATATCAAGGTTTTGTATAGACCATTGCAAAACTAATTCTCAGTAAATCTTTATTTACAACAAATAATATAATACTGTGACCTTATTTTGTAAATGAATTAAATTACAATATTTCCGGAGAATAAACCGGAAAATTGTGAAACGAGTCATCGAAATCGAGTTGCATGCGGTTTAGGGCTGTCATTACAACAATGTAAGTTAACCAAGATTTTGTATAGGCAATTAAGGCCTAAATTTAAATGGGGTAAATTTAAAGACTTAAAAAAATATTATTTCTATGAATTGCCAAAAAAAAATTGTTGCATCTTATAAATGCCAAAAAATTGTTGCATCTTATATGTATTTTATACGTGTCTCATAAATATGAGACACACTTGAGGGGTTAACTATATTCATGTTTTAGTATTTCTGTACATTTATGATTTACGAGTAGACGATATAATGCTTAATAAAAAACTGTTATTAAATAATTATCAAGATGCAATTTGTAAATAAAGAGTAATACTGGCAACCCTGTTATGTCATGTCACGGCGGCGCGGCGGCCATGTTTGGCGCAGCGCGAAAGTGAGATTTGACGTTGGCGAGCGATGCACCGCGCGCCTTGACCCGGTTGCACCGGCCCCAGACCCCCTCCTACCTCCCCCCACCGTACACAGCCTAGGCATTAGATTATATAGGCGCGTGCGTTATCTACACCGCCCATGTTACTATTACACCCGGAGCCGTTACAACTGTGAATACTAGAACGTTAGGTTTATAACCTTTTGTTTAAGAGTTCTAACATCTTTTTAACGTAGCCATTGAACTATTTTATCTTTTACTCTTATAGTTATTTAGTTCTTATTATTTTTGTTGTTAACTTTTATAACTGTCGTATGCCGGAAACGTTAACCAATGCCTTGCCGCGTTGTGGGCGGCAGTCTTGGAGGTGACATCTGACAACTTACCAAATAAGATATTTCCTACATTATATTGTCTCTGTATTTAGGCAGACTTACGGTGAAAGCTTATTTTTTCACTTTACATTTAGTAATAATTTATTTATGATCGATTTCGTTAAGATAGACGTTGACTTGTCTGATATTCGTTTTCTAGGTGAAGTTAATATATCTTAAAATAATTAGCATGGACGACACACAATAAAAAGATATTCGCGTAAGTTAGCTATCAATTTGTCGTGTGAACGTTAAAGGCAGTATTTTCCTGTTTGCCGCTGAGGCTTGCGCAACCTCCGCCACACAATGCTCCTCGCTACACACAAAGTTACTACCAAACTGGTTTGTTGTCAAATATTTTCAACATCGATTACATATTAATACGCCTTTGTAGATAAAAATAAAACAGTTTTGTTAATTGTTTGTCATTAAAGATGAAAACCTTCTAGAACCAGAATACTGAATAATTAGAAAAAAGTCTAATTAAATTACAGTTTGCTAATAAAAGTTCGTTTGCGTACAATTCAAAGAAGCTATAAACAATTGGCAGTATTGGGAACCAGTTGGTACTCTTATATTAAGCGGTTCTGAGAACGGCAGTTGCTTGCGCAGGCGCCGAGATGATCAACAAGCCGCGTCGGGGGAAGTCGTCGGGATGTTTGCGGTGTTTGTTTGTTTGCGCGCGCGCAATGCGCCGGCAGCGCGCGGCATCCGGCGCGGCCGCGGAATCTGTCCGTCCGGTTCGCGCTTCGACAGTTTTTTTCTCGCAACGACATTGACACAAATATTTCGTAACATTACGCTCGCCGCGCGTATTTAATGCTGCCGATGCCCGCTGAGAATATTAAGTTATCTTTGCACTATTATACGCGTATTTCCCACAGCTTTTGGTTTTGAACGCTTTTAGTTCTCGAAATAAATCGAATTTTAAGAGCTGCACGAGCAAAGAGGTTGCTATGGTGAATGTTTTGTTATCTACATACACGTATTATTTAAACAAAAGTATTACATTAATTACGAGGTCGCGGAACGTTTATTTTCGATGATATGCCGCCGGATATTACAATATCGTCTCGAGATATTTGTACAGGAAATTGACTTGTTAGTTGATATGATTTTATTCGAATTATAATTTATGTAGCATGGAATATTCCGGAACGTGTTTTTCAAAAGATCTTTAGCTAAAAGTCTACACTAGTATTTAACAAACTTGGTAATGTAAAAAAAAAATACGATCCAATAAGTATTTTATGATAGACTTAATGACGTAGTTATGGTGTTTTTGGACACATTTTCCTGTGCAATTTCTCATCATCCTGCTCAGACCAGACATAGGAAATGGTTCACGTAAATTCCTCTCGCTACATTGTCTCCGAACTGAAGAACAATGATGTCCGCTGTCAGTCGGTATGCATGAATAGACTAGACAACCTCCATGGGAGACTTACAATGACTAAACATACGTTCATATTCATTTATACGCGAAAAACAGGAACCAAAGACCTACTTGAAGTAACAACAGAAGGTGCGAGCGTGGCAAATGATTTTCACACGTATGCAGTTTTTATAAGAGCTGTGCTGAGTGCTGGTGAATTTTGTGAGGTTTTACAACACAGTGGGCGGTGTGTGTGGTGCGCTGTGCACACTGTTGCCCAACATCCGAGTGGCGTAAAGAGCTCCGGAGCCTCGAGCCCGCCGGCCACTGATGTTACAAAATCTCACCTTAACAACTGTCGTTCTGTTATCAACCATAACTATGGTAAGCTATTGATGCTACATGAAGTTATTTTATATCTATTTTGCAACCGACAGCGTGCGTTGCGTCTAGTTTTGCCGACTCATAATTACCAACCGAGCTGTTACATGTTTAAAAATAAATAAATAATTTCATCATATAACAAAAACATAATTTAGTATGTATTTAATAAAAAATAAAGAAAGAGGTTGCGTTGAAAAACAACAAGAAAAAATTTTTAGGTATGACGACAAAAACAAAATTTGTACATAAGAACTTTGCAATTCCTAAAAGCGCCCGTAGGCTTTGCTGTTTGTATGTACACACGTCTCAAGTTCGACCTTGGAACAATGGACGTTCAGAATAAGAAAGAGATCTCAAATCTTATTAAACGAGCGGTAACTTTCATCACGTACACATTATTACCTAAAACTTAACATCCCAACTTCCAAGATTTTATTTCGTTTAATAAAACATTCATTTAAGTGTACTTGTGATTCTATTAATCATTCAAAGGGTGTTACAAAGAGACACGTAAAAGGTTAACGTATATAAATCACCCCCTAACCCTCTAAATACTGTTCCTAGCTTGTGGTAGAGACTTAGTAGTTAGATAGATACATCGTAGCAAACTTAAAATACATATTTTACAATTAAATATGTTACATTTCGTAAGAGTTAAAAGATACATAGTTAATAGTTTGTTGTTTCCTCCCGGGAGCGATGTCTGGCCCCGCAGAGTTACATTATTTAGATTGTTTGTCTATCGTCTGGCGTAGAACCTTCTGGAAACTTCAATCAACTTAATATTTACATAGGAAAAAACTTTACTAATTGAATATTTAGTTAGGCCTAGTTCAGTCTAGGGATAGTTTTGGTTAGTCCCGAACAAAGGAAACTCCAAGCCTAACTAGAGCAGACAGAATTAGAGACTACGTTCTTTTTTCTAGTATAAAAGGATATTTTAAATTAATCAAACGAAGAGTACATATGTTATTAATAAATAACAAAGTGCATGAAGTCTAGCAAAATGTTACCGACGGCTTCTGTTATGTAAATTCGATTGAGGAAAATTGACGAGAGGCAAAACAGAACGCACACATATAAAGGTTTAATTATTTTTGTTTATGGCTACTACTTGCGCAATTAGCGTTGTGCTGACACGTGATGTGTGTGTGTGTGTGTGTGTGTGTAGGCCGGAAGCTCGCAGAGTGATGACATCACACAGACCATCACCTCCCGTCTGGCATGACGCATGCGTCGCCTAGACGGACCTACTGATAATATTCTTCAATTTTATTGACGAATCCATTACTATTCAACCCGCCAGGATCTAGATTTTATTGTATGCATATTACCTTTTATGTGAGTTTAATTTGCAAAATGGAAACCAACAATAGCCGGTGTAAACATCGTCAGACATGCAGTTTTTTATTGCGAGGGTTTGCAAATGTTTAAATGTTTTCTAAAGTAACAATGTTTTAACAACAAAATAAAATTCTTGGATTTCGCAAATAAAAAACATCTGCAGGGGCGGACAATGGCGGAGGTACCGTTGCGTAATAAGGAACGCGACCATAAATCTCAAAATTAAAAAACTGTTGAGTGCGATGCAAAAAAATTGCGAAAAAATGTCTCCGCAAAAAAGGACTGTTTTACAGTTAGAGCCTGATTTTAATGTCGTGGGTGGAGCGCTACCGGTGGCAGGTAGTGTTTTTTCAATGTTTAAAAATTGGGTTAAGTTTTTTTGGAGACATATGAACTGCGCGGCGCAAGGTGAGCGGCGTTCGGTTACGGAAACCCGCGCCTTTTTACGTTTACCGTTTGACCCTATTAACTATTTTTTGCTGAGAAAACATAATCGCTTCACATGTTTTGAAGTGGTCGGAACGAGCAGTAATAAGTGGTTTCTTTAAGGAGCGTATTCTAATTTTGATAAGCGCAGAGCGCACGAAACATGTTCTTGGGTTTTTTTGACGATAACCAAAGTTTGTTAAGAGTGGTATAAATAGTTTTGACGATATAAGATTGCGTTGATTTCCGTATTATACATCAATTTGGATGTATTACATTTTTCTATTATTTATTAGAAGAACATTCGAGGAGAAGCGTCAAAGTAACAGTAGGCCGGGCGGTCCGTTGTCTGTGTGTTGTGAAATCCGATAGCCTTGCGCCGCGGTTGAAGGCCGGCCAAAAAACGCGCGGCCGCCCGCGCCGCCGCGCCACTCGAATGTCGTAAAGAGCATTGCACGTATAAATACATAACAGATAAGATTTGAGTAGTCGCTTTGTGATATCTGCGCTGGGGCTGCTCGCCGCGCAGTCGACTTCGCCGAGGAACTCGCAGTCGTCGGATAAATATTGAACCTTATTTTTAAAAAATGGTTACAAATGTAAGGAAGTTGTAAAAACGTTTACGAATAGATTACCGACGGCGGCGGGCGGTAGTTCTCCTTTATTTATTTTGGAAATACTAAAAGCGGATGCGACAACGCCGTTCGAATACTGAAATTGCATTAAAAAAGGATAAAATTGATCCTGAATATATTTTACTATCGCTATCCTTGTCCCGCATGCTAAACGAGCAGTCTTGAGAGAGGGACGCACATTTCCAGGAAGCCGTTCAAAAAAAGAACAACCCTTCCTTACCCTTTTACATTCTATTGTTTACAATGAGTCAAAAAGTCGTATCTTATATTTAGGACGATCAAAAGTTTTGACCTAATCGCGTGGCTGTTAAAGTTCGTATTGAAACGACGCGATGAATTATTTATGTCCAAATCGACACGTGATGTAAATTAATACATTTTTTTCTTTTTCAAATGGTCGAAATATCCGAACGTCTGAACAGGTAGTTGTGGATTATTTGGTTGTTTGTCTACGGGCAGCAGTTATTTAATGGACAGCGGACGCGACGGGGACGAGGCGCGGACGAGGCGAGGACGAAGCGGGCAATACACTTGTGTCCAGCCGGCAGCACCCGCCGCCCGCGGCCGAGCTGCGAACGCTTTTGGTCATAATATATGCAAATATTTCGAAGAACAACGACCTTTGTCGGCGATCTCCGGTTTTTAGAAGTTTCTTCAATGTCTTTTAGACGCGATTTTGTAATACATTATCCGTACAGACAGAAATGTCGAATACGAAATCAAACGATTCTATTTCAAATAACTGATACAAAAAAAAAACATACTAATGTTATACAGACATCCCTAGTTTCTGTAGACATTGGTGTATATCTACAATGGTCTACCTACTGCAAGTTACGACATCAGAATAAATTAATAAAGTGCATCCATCTATCATGACGGCATTGTTTCCGCGGCCATCCGGCGTCCGATCACGCACTATTCGAGATTTTTTACGCACCTTTCACTTCCGACCTGCGCGGGCGCAGGGCAGGTATCATCGCGCATTTCTCCGGGAAGGGATGCTACATTGTTAGGCAGCTGCACGCACAGATAATATTTCCTATATCCTTTCTTTGAGTATGGGAATGTAGGTCGATGTGTGACGGCTCTACCAAGTGTGAAAATAAAACTGACAGCCGGTGAAATGGCGACAGAACGATATCACAAAAATCTTGATGACAGCTTTTATGAATCGTGACTTTGAGACATTTTAAGAGGAGCTTTATGTGCTCTAAGTCTAGTATAAAAAGCTTAGTAACCATACATACTATTACTATATAATTATATGAATAGCCAGCCCTATCATTTAAATTGTATTAAAAAGTAAAGTGAAGATAATCATAATATAAACTGTCATAATTTAAATATATTCCGGGATAATTTTTAATGTAAAGAAACCGGGTCATACGCGAGGATTGATATTGCTTTCATTCCCGTTTCCAGATATCTCAGCACCACAGAGTTATAAATATAAATTGACATAGAACTGTCACACAGACAGCGCGTCTCTCTTCGTCATCTGCACGTTTATACAAGAAAATAAATTGAGCGACTTATCGTTTTGTTTAGATAATACATCACGCTTTAATGATCGGACTGATATAGATGAACTGATTTTTAAATAATTAATTTAAATCGCGAGAAATGCCGTTTATTATAGTCGCGAAATTGGAACAAAATTAAGGCAAAACATGAAGTTATTTTTCAATGAACAGACTGGGACATTATTAAATTATAAAATATTTTTGATTGCCAACTCTATTACACTTAACACGAGTGCAAATATACACAATACTCCGCGGGAAATATAACTAAGGTCTTAAGTAATTGCTCGGTATCCATAATAGATAAGAGTCTCTGTAAAGGGGAAAGGACTAAAATAAAAAGCTAACTGATAAGCTGGAGTTAAATACATTTACAATGTAAGACAGAAAGCTTTCATTACATCTTACATTGTTAAAGAAAGTAATGTAATCAATTTAATCGTCAATTATCCTTGACGTTATTACGATGAAAAACATGATGCAAACTAAGTCTGCAAAGAAATTCAAAGATGTAAGAAATCAAGCAGTAGGCTCCGAGATCCTCATTGGAAGTATATAGTGAGCTGAAGAGAAGTATCATATTTTATGTGTAACGTGCAGTTTATTTTTGCATCATCTAATAGTAATGTATGGTATAAAGGTCAACAACTTATTTAGAATGTACATCGCAGTATTTGATACGTGTACATACGATAGTTTTAATATTAAAACATCGGCTAAACAAGGCAACGGAATCAGCATACAATGACGATTTTATTGCGATTATAGAATTAGTGCGATGTAAACTAAACGCTGTGTCATTTGGATTCGCAGTAGTGCGGGTTCGATGCCCTGTTACTTTCCCAGTATGGATGTAGAGTTGACGTACTGACTGACGTACCGGATTGTTTTGTTATGTGTTGGATTACGTATGCTTTTATTGAAATTACCGACAAGTTTATGACAAGCGTAACAAATTGATCATTATTTATTTTTCAAGTACAGTTATATTTGCTTTTGTTTATCAGTTTTGACATTATAATCTAAGATGTAACACTCTGCCGTCTGTCTATGTGTTGTATTTTCTAATCCAGAAACCGTAATGTTTTTAAAATGATTTCTTTCTGACATAAATAAGCAATGTGAGATATTACGTAATGGATCTCAAGGAATACGGTAAATCCGCAATTCAAAGTTCACGAATATCAGCCAGATTTGATGTTTAGTGAAGTCAATCTGATCGCACGTGGTTGTAAAATAGAAACTTAAACATATGGAAAACATAAAGCGTAGATCAAAACAATAACATATCTAGATAATTACGCAAACCACGAGGTTCAATATTTTCACCATAGAATCAATAAACATCAAATAGCCTTACATTGTAGCGTGTCTATAATTAATTAGCACCGATCGTATTGCAATATTTATCACTAGATGGCACCACTGTTATAAGCGGGGGAATTCCGGTTTAATAATAAACTCTCCTTCCTCATACATTTTATATCGTTTTGAGTGGACGCATAAACTCGTAATGTGTCTTTTAATGGATAAATGTTTTTATCGTCTACGTGGTACTTTAATATGTTATTGATATTTCCTAGATTTTAGTTAAATAGAAGTAATTTATGAAACAATTATAATACACGCAAGTTTTTATAATAAATATGTAGTATATAGTGTGACAAAGTTGTAAGTACATCTGTTTAACCTTTTTCTATCCTATTTTGAGGTTATATCTGAGGATATTATATCATAATCTCAAAAACGTTACATATGCTTAAATCTTTTGTTGTAATTTTAAGGTTATGTATGAGATTTATATATGAAAAATGCGTATGTAGCAACTTGCGCCATTTGCTGAGCCTTCGCATATAATTTTCCGGGCTGTGTCGATGTCGACGAACCTTATCCGTGTTAACGCGTTGCTAAATGCTGGTTTGTGCGGAAATTAATTCGCAACGAACGCACGTGTGTGTATGTTCTTGTTTAACAAGAAATTGGTAAATTATAAATAAGCAATAAACAAAATTAATATAAGGAAATTAAAAATAGTTCGATTCCCCGGGAACATAACTAGTAAATAGATATTTATTATGATTTATGGTAAAGGGTAAAGAATAAATGCATATTGTTTATATCTCTATACTTAATTAATTAATAACAATTTCTATCCTAAATGGTAACATAGATAGACTTACATTTCACTGTCTTACTGTGTGGTTACTTCCACTTAAAGTGCTCAAAAGTGTGCACCTGTGTTCAACTCATACAACTTATAAATCAATTGTACAATAAGTGCAAGAAATGTTAGTAATGTTTCCAAATCATATCAAACATACACTTTTTGTCATATGACCAATGTAGTGAATCGTCTCAAATTACCCCAATTGCAGTCATAAAGAGGAAAAATATCAAAAAGCTATTCATTGTAAGTCGCATTAAATTCGGACCAAAGGTAAGTATTTTTCAGTTGGCACGCGGGGTAAAGACTTCTAAATTTCTTGATGTGCCAAATACTATATTATAACTTTGAATAGACAAACGTAAAATAAAACACGTAATACAAACAAATTAGAATCATATACGGTTTTGTGGTTGGGTAAAACTAAATTTTTGAGTCAACCAAATGATTTAGTTAGCTCAATGTTAACCTAAAATTTGTGCCTCACCGAGTTAGTCTTTTCGTTAGTTGAGATGTTTCAAAGTGTTATCAATTTGAAATGTTTATATAGATAAAAGAAAGTTGTCAATCTTGAAACTCCATTAATCTTTACCTACGTGTTAGCTACTGATAACATGTGTAACGTTTTAAAAACAAACAGAAGTGTATTGTATTTACCTTAATGAGTATATCATTCATAACCTAAAATATTGTTTCTATCCTTAGAATTGAGCCCATTTATAACTAGGTTATATGTTTAAATTCTAAGCCAACATTTACTACGATATGTAAATATAACTATATAATGGTATATAATATTAACAAAATATATAATAAAACAAATCATTCACAATAGAATTGTTCTATCAGAGAATTAAGATGGTGTTGAAAACGTTATAAAGAATGTCAATAACAGAGTTAACTAATTATTATTTTTGTCAAGTTAACAATACTTGTTATATATACTCGTAAATGCGTAGTTATTTCTATATGCTAATGTTAACTGGATAACGTCACTGGGCTAAAGTGTTTATTACAAATGGCGTAAATTCATGATTAAGAGGGATGTACTACGCCAAATGGAAGTCCGTGCTCTGTCTAACCCTCTGATTTAGAGTGTGAATAGTTAATTAATAATGCTGTAATATAAACTAATACTAAAATTTGACAAAAGGAAATGATTTCTAAATTACTACAAGTGATGACAGACAACGCGCCGTGTGCAGGCATTCTTCACAAACAATAGCTTATTGTATGTTAGTCTGTATGTTTACTACTAAAATATATTTGTTTACGTCAATTCATTTATTAATAATACGAGAGTGAATATTTTTTAATGACTGAAGTTTGGCAAGTGATGTAAAATTATTATTGTTTAATAATATACTACCTGACAAAATTATTATGCAATTTCTATAATTTATTTTAACATAGAAATATTTGACTCTAAATTGTACATAGGGTCTATTAATTAATAGCTTATAAAATAACTTTTGGAGAAATAAAATTGTTAACGTATTCCACGACATATAAGTACCAGCTTTAGACATAAAAACATAAAAAACAGTACTACAAATAAACATTTGAATGTTTGACCGTATAAAATTGTTTTAAACTATAATTAAAATACTACAAAAGCAGTTACGGCTCTGTAACTGTAACGTAGTCCGTAGCGCCGTGTAGCCCTAGCTACGGCCGTAGCCGGCCGCCCTTAAAGCTAACTAAACAACACAAACATACTGAGCTTTTGAACGCGCTACGCCTACTTATACAGTTATAAATATTACAAGACAGTAAGCTTAAAAATAAAAATAAATAACGACAAAGAATCAGTTTTCAGTAGTAAACTGCTTTCAGTACGATAAAGCCATGAATGAAAAAATGCAACATGCACACAATGAGTACAGGGCGTCTTAACCTTTAGGTTGTTTGATGTTGAAAAGTTTTATATAGTAGGGAAGCCGGGAGGCGGCAAACGAAACTTTTTCAGTGTTTCAGGAACAAGGAAATCATTTCTACATAAAAAACTGTATAATAAAAACTAGGAAGCACAATAAAGTTTTATACAAAATAAATAAAATGACATGATAGATAAAAAAATCTAGAATAATGCGGTGACACGCTATCTGCACAAAAGTATAATGTAATCCTTACTGTATCGCTTCATGAGGGACTTCTTGTACGCTTTGCCGGTCATGGCATCGTCGCCTGGGCTGAGCCTCTCCGCGGAGTCGTCGGACTCGGTGCCGGAGTCGCGTGCGGCGGCGGCGGCAGCGGCGGCCAGGTAGCCGCGCGACTGCCGCAGGATCACCTGGGCGCGCACATAGTCTGCAGGGTCCGCGAACGAGTGTCGTGCGAACTCCCGTACTGAGATCTCCTTCCTGGCATGAGTGCTCAGATCCAGCGGCGCCTCCGCCTCCACATCGGTCTCGACATTCTCGCCGCAGGGCTCCGGGTACGCTTTCCTGGCAGCCAGGGTCCGCGGCTCCGAGTCAGCGCTAAGGGCGCGCCGGTCAGCCGCCGGCGCTCGGCACGCTTCCGGCTCGGCGCTCGCCGGACGGGCCTCGTATTTAACGGCCATCATATTTAATTATTCACAAAGACACCATAATCACGAGCGGTTCCAGTTATGTCATACGGCGTAATGTGTCGTGTGATAAGCGCGCGCCGCGTCCGCCGGCGATCGCGTCGAATTGCGGACTGATGTCCCAGTTTCGCCGGCGAGTTCTACTGACTTCGTGAGCCGGCCTCGG
>JAOCNA010000023.1:9158874-9170500 GCA_026546675.1 Papilio helenus | reverse complement strand
ATATCGGATTTTGTTCCCTTATCTGACAGTGACGTCATTTTTAAGCTATCTGAGCCTCTATCAGCCAGTGGTGGGACCGGCCCTTAAACTCTAATATCACAAAATTTCTAATACTACAAACTACGTCTTATATTTATAACTACTTTGTCCACGGATTTACAGATCTCTATAAAAATGTTTCTTATTAGTGTTAAGAAAAAATTAGTACTGCGCTGTAAATTGGCGCAACACTAGATCATCGGCATAAACGTCAAGTCCCTATCTGACAGATGTCAAATGTCAAATGTCACTAAACTGAGATATGTAGCTTTGAGTTTTTAAGTCACACGATAGTATTAATTAAATAACTTGTTTAAAATGAGTAAAGTGGTGTACAGACTGGGCGTGGCGAAGGAGTCAGCGTGGTCTGCGAGCAGGCGGTCGCGCGCGAGGTCTGCGGCGGCGCCGAGCACGATGACGGGGCGCACGAAGCCGGCGGCGCGCAGCGACACGCGCTCGTACGCAGGGAACTTGCTGATGCTGTCCGACAGCACCACCTCGTCCCAGTGCTCCTGGATAACGACATATATTTAATTAATATTATAAAGAAAAAATTGTATTTTTGCATGTATTGAAACTCAAAAACTACTGGGCCTATTTCAAAAATTCTTTCACCGTTAGAAAGGTAATTCACAGATGTGACTAACATAGGCTATATTTTTTGTTTTAACGCGGGTGAAGATGCATGCAACAGCTAGTAGTAAATAAATTAGAAAAAACTGGCTTCCGATAAAAGAACAACAATTACAAGACAATAGCAGCAAAAAGCAAGATTGCCATGATAACGGTAATTAAATTTTGACATTTACGAAATACAAAAAAAAATATATTTTTAATCAGGCAAATGAAACCGCACGGGAACTAGTAAAATATATTGTGTGGCTAATATTTGCGTGATCGTACGAGTACGACATCGACTGTGTTCAACATTTTCTTGTTATAGAAAGAATAAATAAAAGTAGCAGCGAAGCACCAAGTGGCAACATTTCCGAACTGATAGCGCGATACGAGTGCAGTCGTTGTACTGGCTCAAGGCTACGGTGACGCTGCGCGCGCGCATGCCGCACACAAGCGCACGCACGCACACTGCACCGCGCACACACGTGCACAGTAATTGGCATCGATTAGCACAGGAAGACTGGTCGTGTATAGTCGTTTTTTCCCCATCTTATAAATAGCCCACATCTATCCGGTCAAGAGAACGCTTGTTGGATTAGGTTATGTTTTACTCATAACTTTATACAAAGGTAGAAGCTGGCGTACTGCTGTATTTATGTACACGTATGAACGTTCTTAATGTACCGTTATTGCATAAGAACACGCAGCATTTATTAATATGTAATTCGTTTTGCAATCGTGTTGGTGTTTTGTAAAAAATTGACTATGGTTGTTACGCCAGGTTAACACACATTGAAGTAATCTCCCGTGCTGTGTGATGCTTTTGTCAAATGTATTGGGTACTTAATAGGAAATAGTGTCTTACTGGAATTATGTTTTTATTGGATTTTGACGGTTGGAATATTAGTGTCTATCGCCGATGATAGCTGTCTCCGCTTCCTTTCACCATCTTGTTACATTTTCAATTTAAATCGAACGAGGCATATTATGATTTAAGTTTTCTAATTTGTACAGTTTAGTTGGCAAATTAAAACAGTAAAACAATGTCTGAAGTTTAGTTACAATTATATTTTTTTACGAAACTACAATGTCTTACAAAGTTGCAATTATTTTTTAATGTTATCGATTTATTATTGTGCAATATAATTTTGACTATCTGACCGTTACAAGGGTTATCTGAGTGTAATTGTTGATGTTAACAAAAATGCATCGGAAAGTTACGGTTTATTTTCATTTGGTGAAGCATTTATATAGTCAACATTTATATCTTTGAATAGAGACAAGTGATTGCAGTAGAATTTTACAGTTACACCGAAGAATTGAGACCTTACGCATTTCTTGTACAAGTAACAAACTTTATATTGCGCACACGTGGCTCGCGGCCTTGTGCACACGAGTGTGTGATAAAATGTTGAAGATTAACGCAGATTAAAAATGCAATATGTGAACTAAAACAAAGGAAAACATAAATTGCTGTACAAATATTGGAAAGTGTTTGTCGAATGCGGTGGGTGCAGCAAACACTTAACAATAGCAATAAGAGTCAATATCCTTAAAACAAAACGTCGCGCTATTCATCGATGTTTTCCAGACAATGTCAATTTCATATGAAAATAACTTTGTTACTAATGGAACAGTTTTACTGAACATAAGATATAAAATAATGAACTTGGAGCGGGCCACCTTTGACTAAACTATCGCACAGCTGTTGTGCGATTGTCGGTTGTTTAGCAGCCAATTCAATAGTTTATCACAACTAAAAATCGATTAATGTGCGCACCTCCATATGAGCTCATAGGAATGAAAGCGCGACTAAACAGTTGTGCGATAGTTTATTCAAAGGTGTGTGTGCGCTCTAAGATTAGGGTGTCCGCTAAAAAAATACGTTTATCAAATGTTAAATCATTTTATCATATATCACAATAGTAAACTCGTGGTGACGTATAAAATGCAACATCTCCAAGTGCGCAAGCACAAGAAGTGCGCGCTGGAATTTTCACTTGCGGGAAAAATATCGATAGTGAAAACCGTAAACAAACGCAACACACGCTCATGTGAGATGTACCGTCAGCATGAGAAACAGAATAAATTCTAATTAAAGGAATGTATCAGATCCTATATGAATCGCCTCAAAGTAGATTGTTTAATTATTTCTTAAGCTAAATATGTTTTTATTAGGAAATAAAATTTAAATGAATTTACGATAAATTGAAGCCCATAATAATCTAATTAGAATTCGTACTGAAAAAAAATAAACGAAATAAAACGTCATTAAGAACCTAATCGCAATGATCGTACACTAATACATGTATTTTGCTTATTTTTAAAGTGATAAAAATCTATGACAGGAAAGTAGTTTTTCTGTTATCGTTACCGACATCGGGTAGCGTTCGAGTTTTTCTCCCCGACGTCGTCCGTCAGCGAAATTGAAAGTGGAAACTGGCTGCGGGCAATTATGACATTGTTGTCGGGAGAAAAAGTCGAGCGTGCGAACACTGGGGAAACTGTAGCAGTCAATCCACCACTATTAGTAATAGTATCAACACATAGTTCTTAATTATTATTGACTTATCACTGCATATGCAGGATATAGGTGAAACAAGACCGGACAATAGCAACCTCAGTAGACCGTTAACTGCATTAACTACACTCATATTGGCGAGGTATTTAAAGTCACAAACATTTATTACGACGAGAACATCTAAGCGTTATACACTTTGAATATTATTAGCGTAATTAAGAGTAACAACTATTGGGTGGTTAAAGTTTTTCTTTACGTCACTTATTATACGGTTTTATTTGATTGTACATAATTGTGACATTCCTATAAACAAGATGGTTTAATAAATGTAGCCTACATATTGTACGTTTTGATACAATACGACAACTATTTCGTCCCATTGGCCGAGTTATATCGCGATGTACTCATTTCCAACGAGTCATTATTTAGCGAGTTCATTTCACCTAATGAAGAATATACGAGACATGTATTGACGTCGTATGAGTTGACTATATCAGTGCAGTCATTGATTACAATGTAAGACTTCGTTTCTATATTTATCTAAGCTTTCATACTCTTTAATGATTTAACAATCCCTTAGGGTTGATTTATCATTAAATTTGTAAATGATTTCCTAATCGTCTTATCTACACTTATTCAACTTCTGAATCTTTCATTTTAAGATCACGTATTTTTGCGTACCTAGATTAATCTAGGGCTTTAGTAAGCAGTAGACATAGACTGATCTATCTAGACTCTAGGTTTGTTAGCGAATTGAGAACGCAACGTCTGCCTTCCAATAAAATAAAGAATGATGTAATTGTGTTACTGAAGAGTAGCGACTAACATTACAAAGTACAATAGTTTATGTAGAACTTAAGGTGGGACAGAAACTAGTGTTATCAAAATAAATTATTGACTATACTTTAATTAATACTGAAATAACTCCGGGCGTAGTTTCGACGAATTTACAAGAAATTAGAACAAAAGAACCTATTAAATAGATATGTCTCATGTTTCTGTTTGCGTTGAGTTAGAAAACATGTTTATTTTTTTATTGGGTCGCAGATTGTGTAAGAAAATAGGGTACCGCTTGGTAATTTATAATCCAAAATACATTTATTTCAAAATTTATATTATTTCTATTCGTTTAGACTTATAAGACAAGGAATAAATTTATAGAATCTATTAACCTGTAATTGTAAACTGCTTATTGCCGTTCTTAACTAAGAATTTAACAATACTATGAATATGACACATTTGCTGTTCCCGGTGAGCAAAATGATATAACTAAGCAATTATCTTATAAAGGGTAAAAACCTATACCACATTGCAGGTTTTTTATTATTACAAACAAAAGTTAGATGTTTAATAATAAAATTTCGTAACTATGTAAATATACAGTTACGCTGTATTAAATTCACAAACAAAATAATTCGATTTGAAATTCATCTAGTCGGTGTTAGATTAAACGTCACGAGTACAGAACCCAGCAAATTTTGTGAATAAATAATAGAGGCTAGAGAATTGGGGATGTTCCCGCGGGCGGCGGCGGAGCGGGCGGCGTGGCCTCGCGCAAGGACGACGTCTAGACTACCCTAGGCCTGGATCCTTGCTACTTAATTACTATTAAAACCTTTGTTCCTTTGTAGCGTCAGTGCTACGCCCCGCTGCCACCAGCCCCCACTTATATCAGCATTGAATACCTAATTCATTTACATTAACATTACATTGGGAATAATTTTATTTTTGTAAACTTTAACCTACATCATTGATACCTTAGTAGTCGCATAACAATAATCGATTGACGTCATAGTTTATTTAGCGGAATATAATATGTTATTAATCACAAAATAAACCATTTTTCCTTTAAAAGAAGTAACTAGTGGCCTGTTGATGCCAAACAACAAAAGTTTCATAAACAAATTAATTATTAGGTAATTATATGATACGTAATGTGTAATTACTGTCTTCACATGTTCTTGAATTGTTTATTTATTACTTACTATGTAAGTTTCTTTGCGATATATTTTTAACAAACAAAAAAGAAAAACTGAAGCTTACATCAAATAAGTCTGTACATTTTTTGTTTTGTCTCGAGTCATTGAAGAGCTAAAATGTTACAATTGTTGTTTTGTCTTGGCTGAAACATTTTGTTAGGAACTTTCTTACAAAGTTAAAAATAGCCGCATGTTTAGAGGATGTTTTACATGAATTAGGAATAACTGTTGTGTAAGAGGCCTGCGTACGAGATTGTTACAGAACAAATAGGCCTCTAAAGTAAAACTATGTTTAACAATGGAAATGCGAAAATATTTGCTCATTATAAAATAGTTGTTGTTACTTAGGCCGGGCTAATTGGGCCATGTTCGAGGCTCATTACTTGACTTGTACTCGAAAGGAAAATGGGCCGGCGTAATGATGTAACTAACACGCATCTAAATATACCTATTGTTTTCTTTCTTAAAGTTTTATTTTATATATTTGTTCACTGTAAGTTTTATTACCTATTCTTTAAAGAGTCGAGAATGTAAAGTTTAGAAGTTAACTTCTGTATGTTATGTTAAATAGAACTGTTTGTACAAAAGTAACTCGTCTTTAGTTAATATTCGCGAGAGTGTCGCGGAGGCACCTGTTAGATAACTTTCCCGCTGCATTGAGAGTTAATTATAAAATGCTAGTACAGGACGGAGCAATGCGGAGGAGTGCGGGGCAATGAGCACACGAGCGCGAAAGGGAAACAGGCCGGCGATGGCTCGCAGAAACTGTTTCAAGTTTACTGGCGCAAATCTAGCCGCATGCGACACATGGGATGTGCATAACAACACTTGTCTTACGATACAACTTTACCTGTAACGTTTTAATCAGTCTGATTAGTTACTTTCATACCAGACTTTTTCAGCAGAGACATTTTTACCTACTTTAAAACAGAATGACATTTAGGTCTTGCTTTTGATCAATTTTTAATTCTCGAGTAACTTTTTTACTAGAAAAAGAAGTTAGAATGTTACATGTCTAGTTAATAACCTATGTATATCTTAAGATGAATCTGGTTGCAATAACGCGATGTGTACCCTACAATGTCAAGTTTCCCTGGCCGGCCGGCGGCGGCGGGCCGTGCAGAATGCACTTTCTTCCTCCACTCACACACACGCGCAGCGTATCTATACACGCACACTAGCCCAGCTTCTTGCCGGCAAACGAAAGTCTGTGAACGATTATTGTGGGATCTGTATTACTTCATACATTGGTTACGTTTTTATACGTTTCATGGCCTTTTGTGTGAAAAATAAAGTAAGTCAATTGACAAATTAAAAGTACTACAATGTTATCAACTAACTGATAAGGCGATTTTATACTTACCTTTTATGATTGGATGTGTGTATAATTGGAACTTACCTGAAAAATGAAAACAAACATAGTTAATAATTTTCATAAACAATTACATTATTGACACATTTTCGTATCGTACTAATAAATGTAAGAGGTATGTCTTTCAGTCAGTATGCATTAATATGACGTATTAAATATTGAAATCGTATCAAATCTATCACTAACTTAATCAAAGCACAGTACTGTGAATCTAATTTATATGTAGTGTACCTAGTTTTACGTGTGCATTGCATTTGATTAACATTATATCACGTAGAGCGGGCAGACTGACGTGTTTACATGCCGCATTACATCGAATACTCGTACGTGTGTACTACAGATTATATAGAGTACAACTTGTTAAATATTGCTATGTATAAAGGTAACCTGAAAATAGGACAAACGCTTAGGCACGAATTCACTAGTTATTTTCAAGTGTCTAGACTTTTTGGTCCAGAAATTTCCCAGACCTGAGCCGCATTTTAAATTCTAGTTTTATAAAGTTTAGGTACATATCTTTATTTTAACAGACGCTGGCATAAATTATTCGACAAATGGACTAAATTAACGTTATAAGATTATAAGTAAAGACTTTATCTTACTGTAGAAATGTTAAAAGTGATGACGTAATAAAAAAAACACGTTTAAAACATGTGCATAGATACAACAGCGACTTTCAAACTGTCAAGGGACCAGATTCGATGACAGTTTCCCGTGACGCGACGCGGTCTGTCAAACCGCTGTCAAAGTTGTGGCGGGAAAAAAGGATCTCTCAACAACCACCGTGAATAGTTCAGTTTAAAAGTGGCATTGATTTATTGTGTTGACTGATTGCTAGATATTCAGCGAAAAAGAATTTAACTAAAATGATATTTATGAGTAGTTACGTCATGTACCAGCCAAACATTTTGGAGAAACAAATTTCTTTGCGTACAAAAGAACGAAGACACTTATTTCCATCAAGTAAAAGTCTTCTTAGATAAATTCCAGTATTTAATCAAACTTTAAACCGAACTCTCAACGGACCATAGACTCTACTCTACTCTATCCATCCTGGATTTATCTATTGTTATATAATACTTTATAATCCTACTTAGTAGTTAATTGAACTCAAGAAATCAGATGATGAACGATGATTAACAATAACAAGTTTGGTTGCGTGTTTTGGCGAATATTTGGAAAATCACCACCGCGTACGTCTGTAGCGAGTAAACAGGAAGCTGTAAAGGTCTATGCGGCGGAAGCTGCTGCCTGCCCTTTGTTCGCACACAAAGAATCTATTCAACCATGCACTTTGTATTTGAATTCGGGTCTCTATAATAGTAACTATGCAAACAATTATAATTTGTTATTAAAGTATGCTAAAAGAACACAATTATTCTGGACACCTATGGTAGTAATTATGTCAATATTTTATGTTGAACAAACATTTCTATCCATAACTAAATTCGAAAATGAAACATTTGTGTTCTAGATCGTACTTGAAACCTAAGCCAATTACTATTTTCTGGGGTCATTGACACTTACCTATTCTAACGTGAGTTTAACAAAGCCTACATCGAAAAATAGCGCACGAGACGACTGAAAACCTAATAAACGTACTAGTAAGAGCTGTATATAATTAGCCTATATGCTTGGTACATAGGCCCGCAAACCAGAGCCGGGCCGCGAGCGTCATCTCAATTATTCATTAGTCGTTCACACGAAACTGAAATTGTTATTACAGGCTCCCAGCACGTCGGGAGCGGGTTACAACTCGCTACATTTATTGAAACAAAGCGATGGTAACATCTGATTGACGATATAAAGTACTCGTACATTCTATCTTATTAATATTATGAATGCGAAAGTTCAGATGGATGGATGTTTGTTAACGTTTGTAGCCTAAATTGCTGAAAGGATCTCGATGAAATTTGACACAGATGTAGAGGATAGTTTGAAACACATAGGCTTACTTTTGATTTTTTTTAATTTCACGCTGATGGAGTCGTCGTAGTATGATAATAACATTTTGAGGTCTTATAAAAGATAAGTCATACTCTACCAACTTCAGCTACGTATCTACTATTTTTAGTTCATGTATTTTGTGAGAGCTTACGTAACTATTGAAGTACTTTAGTGGAGAATTTCGTTCATAACAAGGTTAGACTAGGTCGCAATTTATTTGCCAGGCAAATAACATTGTGATCAAAATCATTGTCTCCTTTTATAATTTCAAAGGGCACTGATTTATTGGACCATCGAATTTAATTATAGCCCTAGACTCCGGTGGCCTGATTACATTAAATATTAATTAGTGATAATTAGTATCCAGATTTTAGTCTAATAGGATTCGACGGCGCTCACGTCGGAATATTTTAACGATTTGCTATCGACGAGATAGGTTTTAGTACGCATTAGTTATTTGAGATATTTTTCGTTTTTGAATTCTTTGAAGCCGAAATCGAGTAGGGGATTCTCTGAAAAATAAAAATAGCATCTGTTGATGAAGCTTTCAACTGATTTTTAGTAAAAAAAGTTTTTGTTCGCGTTCAACTTGTCTCAAGTTTTCTCAACCTTTATTGGTCTAAAACAGTAGTGAGACCTCTGTAAGTGATTCAGATAGAACATAGGATCCAATTAGACAAGAGAGCTTGAGCAAAGGTAACGTATCAAAGCGCTGCGCCGGTGTGCGGTGGACAAAGTAACGCACACCCGTGTCTGTGTGGCGTGTCGGGGTGCGGGTGGCGCACACAGGGATGATTTTCGGCGCGGTGGTGTTCTATGGAGGCGCGGAGGGTGAACGGCCTACCCTTCGACCTTCAGACTGGGAGGCGGGCGCCGGGCGGCGGGCGGCGGGCGGCTGTCTCGGAAACACCCCCGCCGTAATCATACAGGGCGGTCGGCGGTCGGGTTGTGTGGGAAAATTTGTCAAGTGCTGGGAACTAGGGATGTACGTAATATTGGATGAGGTATATGCCGAATATACACGTTCATATATCACTACGTAGCTGCAAAAATTACAAGCAATAAATCTGAATGTTAAACAGGAGTCTAATAAGCATTCCAGTTGGTATTAACTACAAAAAGTTTGTCATGTTATTCTTTTAAGCTTGAAACTGTCCGAATTATAAACAAAAAGGTAAATTGCTAAGGATGAATTTATTTAAAGGTTGTATTTAAGTTCATGAATACATTAAATGAAATGTTGATAACGTATCGAAAAGAAAAATTCTTCCACTCCATTTTTAATACTTTTAGTATTTGTCGCATCTCTACATAACATTACAAATGACAATAAGTACAGAAGCTTGTGTAGGTCTAAACGCGGGTTCCGCGGAAATGTTCCGCAATAAGTTGTGATCTGTGCGGAGAGGGGGTCGGCAGGCTGGGGCTTGAGTCTGCCCTCTAGCGGATGGGACGCTAAATGACGCGTGAACATGAAAATGTTCTCAATAGTAAAGGAGTAAGGTGTATTTGATTGTGGACACAATATATAGGTATATTTTATAAAATAGACGAAAAATCTACTGTTTTTGTTTCCAGTTATTTTTCCTGGTACTAAGTAGAATACAAATGTATTTTTGTCAATATATGGAATTAAAATTCTGACTGTATTTTAAAAACTCAGTTTTTTTGACATATAAATAGAGCTAAGTTATATTATTTTTAAATTAGTATGACAGGTAATAGTATGCCGGACCGGTCACAGCACAGAAACCACAGTCTCTAGGGGCTAACCTAAAAACATATTTAACTTACAAGAGATTTAAGCACAAGTTTAAGGTCTATTTGCACTTAGCTCTTGCTTACACATAATTAGTACGGTAAATGTTGTATAAACTAGTTGTGGGTTTAACTATTTTTCTAGTAATAGTTTAATAAAAAATAACATTTAAAAAAAAATGAATGTGAAAGTTAAAATGGATGTTTGTTAAAGTATCTCCTCCTAATTGTCATAGATGTAGTGCATAGTCTGGAAACTATGTGTTTTTTAATTCCACGCAGACGGTGTCGCGGGCGAGATCTAGTAAATTACAAAGCTAATGATAAATTAGAATAGCGTTATGAAACAGTTAAATGAATTTACCAGACGCTGATATTACACTGAAAATTATGTTCCAAGTCTTGAATAATTCAAACTTCAATATTCACAACAGTTAATTCAAGCGAAAACCAATTTATCGGAGGCTGAATTTCAGAGAGACCTAAATAAGGCCGTGTCTGCGATTCAGACACAGGCGCAAGTTATATAACATCAGCTAGGTACTTAGAGGACGGTCCCAGGGTACAAGTTGAATCATATGAAAAGAGACTCTAATGCTATGAGGATAAATCATATTTTATATGATATGAAATTCTTCGTACAAATGATGTAACATTGTAGGTCAAAAGCACTTTACAGAGAGAAAAGTAGTGTAGCAAACAGATCTCGGACACAATTCTAGAAATGCAATTGAAGACATAGTTACTCTCCATAGAGATATGACTAGTATAAAGGAAAATATACGTAATAACTCATACTAAATACATATTTCTACATTATAGCTTTATCTATAACAATTAATTTACCCTTGAATAATGAAAGAGCGTCGATGGCGCAGTTGTAACCTAACCGGATTATAATCTTTACGTTCAGGTTCGATCCCCGCCATTTAACACTGATTTTCGGTATTTAAATTTAATTTCTACATTTATCAGATTATTATGGTGAAGAAAAACGCGATGCACATATCGGAGATGAAATTCAAAGATATGATTAATGTAAACCCCCACTGGTCCAATGTGTTTGACTGTAAGCACCCCTAAATTAGGGTAGGGTAGCTCCTTATTGGCTATTGTGCTGATAATAGTGAATTAAAAAGTTAATTTTTCAACCAATCGCCTAAAATTTCTGGAATAGATTACGCCAGTAAATAATTCCCGTCCCTTTAATATTATAAACATAATTTAAAAAAACATTTTAATACTATCTTTCCGTCGTTTAATTTTTTTTATAAGAAAAGGGGGCAAACAAGCGACGGTAACACAGAGGTGGTCAACGACGCCCATGGACATACGCAACACTAGAGGAACTACAGATGCGTTGCCGGTCTTTCAGGAAATTGTAGGCTCGCT
>JAOCNA010000023.1:9091193-9118339 GCA_026546675.1 Papilio helenus | reverse complement strand
CAGATAAATTACCTTTCTAATAGTGAAAGAATTTTTAAAATCGGCCCAGTAGTTTTTGAGTTATTTCAATACATACAGAAATACAAAGATACAAAATACAAATCTTTTACAATATTATTATAATAATTGATTGTGAATTTCAGGCATCTTACTAAAAAATAACTATATACATCTCTCCACAAAAAGGTTTTTTTTTTTGTTAAGATATGTTTATTTGAGAGATATCAATGATAGAACCGTTAGCCATGTCTAGCGACAAAATGATAGCATCTGTGGCGGATGGCGCCAATTTTTTATACCACGCCTGTGACTATATTTACTCTCTATATTTGAACCTTTTTTCACGGCGAGCTTATGCATCGGTTTGCAAATTATATAGATACATAGTTATGATATAAGGCAATAAGTAATCCTATTTTTGGTGTATTAGAAGGCGGGAATATCGTAAAACTTTTTGGAGAAAAGTTGTGGGCGAATTCAAATTAAGAACAGGACAGACATGGTAATAACTTCGTCCTTTCAACAAACTAATAATAAACGAGGAAAAACGCTTGATTCCCACGACCAGCCGCCTAATTGACTGTTGCGCCAATCTAATTGTCATTGATCATTAAAATGATCTTTAAAAGATGTCATCAGATCAAAAAAAAAAAGAATGAAGGTTGACTATTGCATGGATCTAACCTATTAAGTAAATTAAAATTATACACTTTTCAATCGTTACCTGAAAAGGAACTACTATAAGGATTTTTGCTTTTGTTATGTTGGTATCACTGAATATACAACAAATTCTTCAGACAGAGCACGAATGTACCTTAAAATGTCACCTCATCTAGCACATTATTTAAAATATTTTACTTACTTTTTAATTATAATCGTGGTGACTTCAATGACAGTATTATTTACATGCATCACGGGGATGTGACATCATGAGATAGCGAGAGGTCGCAGCTGGATGAATGAAACGCGACCCCTGACCGATGATAACGAAATGACGTATCCGCCGAATCAAAGCACGCGTTTGCCGCCATTACACTGACGCATGTTTTTTTTTTTCACAAAGACAAAAGTTTTAATTTTTATGCCAGTGTTTTAAAGATTTGTGGTTATATTAAGTGAAAAAGGAACTAAATCTCTGAAACGATTGTTTAAAGTAGTGTGAACAAAAGTTTTGAAACCAAAAGACTTTGAAACGTGCATTGTTGCAATGTAAAAGCCCGTGACTCATCGGGTACAATGAGCGTGAAGGAAAAGCGAAAATATCAGGTATCCAAAGCTCAACCCTAATGAACTGATGATTCATTGCAAGCACGTACAGAAACAATATTGATTTATTCAACACTTTACTTAGCGTAAGCAAAAAAATGTATAGAAAGTAATGCCAAAAACTTCCACTGCACTGCAATGTCGGTAAATACTACCAAACTAAAAAAAACACTGACTATTGAGTGACACTTATCGGAATCTAGGCTTTTCATGCCTTATGTGCAACTCTCACATGAATAAAGTGTGGCAAATTCACCTGACATTGACATGTACAGTCGCCAACAGCGTGTGTAATTCAATTTATTATAATTAGGTATGCAATAATTAAAATATTATTATGAACTTCAACCCGCTTTTATTAATTATGTACAGGAATCGGTTTGCGTAGTTGATAAGAGTATGAGCTCATGATTTCGTGTAAATATACCTAAACTCTTGTTTTCTTGTGACACGTGTTCGCACATTACGGTTCATTAGTTCGTGGTTCACTGGACATTATTTATTCATATCATATAATCGGTTATTTTCTATTGTTGAATAATATTGTTGATGTAAAAGCTATGTTGATGTAAAGAGCGTCGGTGGCTCAGTGGTTTAAGCACTTTACTTGTAATCTACAAATCTTGGGTTCTAATCCCGCCGTACCAATGTGATTTTCGATTTTGCATATGTACATAATTTACCCGACGTTCTTATGGTGAAGGAAAACATCGTGATGCCTGCACATATCGGCGAAGAAATTCAAAGATATGTGTGTAAACATATATCAAAAAGTCTTAACAGCCCTGTCATAGACAAATTTAATTTAGTGTTGCACGAAACAACCGAATTTATGATTTACTGCGAAAACAATAAAAATAATTGCGATCATGGAAAATACAATTATCATAGACGTTGTTTTGTTTCTTCCTAAACAAGTAACCGCACAGGTTAAAAATATTTTAATTGAACCAATTCAGTTTAATTCGTCAATGCCAGTACCTTTGTATTGTAGTAATTGTATTACAAGCTTGTCTCGCCTTGAATATAAATTTGTCGGCAGCCGTCATGCATTAAATAATAAAGAAATAAGCCTCCACGACCTTACAAACATAGTGGAGTAACAACGATAGAAAATTTACTCAACAATTACATTACTTTAGGTCTAATAAGCAACTACAACACTTTCTGGCTGTTCATATTTAAGCTGTTGATATTAAAAATAGAAAACAGCAACCGGCTTTTGTATGTCTTTAAAAAGAGAATGCAATTATAGCTAAATCATAAATACCTTGCAAACGATTTTATTTGAAACTAATGGAAGAGTTAGTTGTCATACAGTATATAAGAATTTACATTGGAGAACCCGTGACCCTCACAATCGCATTTGAGGATTGCCATCCAGTTTGAGAGAGAGTTATGTGAGCATATGTCTTCCCTCAAAATGCAGGGTATCTCTCTAAGATAAAAAGAAGAGTAAAGAAAAAGGTACAAATTTTATAAACAATCAAATTACGACCCTTTAAGTAATGAAACCTTCGTTCCACCAACAATGTAATTATAATATAAAATGTACTTAAATTTTTCCGATCACTCGTATGACTTGTTAACACACACAGGCTGTGTGTGTGTGCATGAGGCCCTTCGTTAAAAATATTGAATGTTGTCGACGCCGAAGGCCCCGGCTGTCGCGGCGGCGGCACACTGTCATTACTGTGTGTTACGCAGCATGCGTGATGCACGTGCGGGTACAGTCACCATGAAATTTCATATGAATAATAAAATGTAAACCCCGAAACCCGTCTTTCCTAAGCTCAATCTGACGCCTAAAAACAATATAGCAACCAGAAAATCTAAATCTAAGGGATGAGACACTGGTTATCGTAGAATGGAACTTGGACGGGAATCGGCCCATATGAATGCAAACATTCGTTCTTCTTAGTAAAGAGATTAAGACGCAATTAATGGAGAACGTGATTTAAAATTTAATTACAGAGTTTGCAATATCAACCTGGCAGCTTTTGACGCTTACTAAAGGGTAATTAAGTAATTTGTGAGTCAACCAATTAATAAAGATTTTTCTCGAATCAATTTTGACTCTGACTGTACTACTGGGTGGCGGGACCTTGTTGTGATGTCAGTTATCTCATGGCCATTTTCCTCTGCGTGTGTGTTACTCCGTGCTCACGTGTGAGTGCGTTTAGACACAGCCGCGGACGTGTGTGCGTGCGTGCCTACGCCGGTATGTGCGTGTCTGCGTGTATGTATGCGCGCTTGTGTGCCACGAACAAGGGCCGGCTAGGACGAATCGTGCACGGCACAGATACTTCCTAGTTGATTTAATCCATTTATCAGCCATTAGTTTGTTTCGGCGTAGCGGGCTGCTCGCCTTGACGCCCAAACGAGCACCTCAATAGATAATTGATTGGCGGTGGCAACCCTGAAACACTCTGGTATGCGCCGTGCCTTATGTTGTTGATATTTGGTTTAATAATTTCTTATGCCGTTAGCGCCACATTACTTTTTCATATATTTTTTATTTGCGATGCTCAAGGTTTCTACGACAGAAAAACTAAAATGGATACTAAGTTGACTATTTAAGACGCAATTGGGACGAAACACAAATGAGTTAGAAACATGTTTTTATTTTTTATAACAAGAATTCATTTTATTTTTGTTTCTAGAAAAAAAATGACCGGATTAATTTGAAAAACCACAGACATCCCCCAAGATTAACGATAAAATTGCCTGAAATCCGTTTATCTAATCCTAGATTATTCAAAGATGAACGTAAATTGTTGATGACTGTCTGAAAATGTCATCACGGTCAGCGTATAATTGTAGCAGGGCGCTATTGACACGTCGCTAAAGACATTTTGCATGATTTAACATAATATACGAGTGTTTTTCCTCGTATCGGTCGTTTTCCGTCGGCGTTGACATCGGTGCGGCGTAGCCAGCTCACCCCGAATTGTGAGCCGCTACAAGGTCGTCTACATTCGAAGTGCGCTTAAAAAAAAACTCCTCCGCACCGATTATAAGTTTCATTTTTTTTATTGTTTTGACTTGTTGTTTGGTCCGCATAGGCCTTTGTTTGGCCTCGTTTAAATCAACAGATACCGTCTGAGTTTATGGATACGCAATTTATCGGTCGCAAGTACCAATGAAGAAGTCGCTAGCGAAGTATACAACGACTTCAGGTATATCAGACATTATTTCTCGACTGACGTCACAGCATAAGCCATGATAAATATGGAAATAAGGAACCGAATGTACTTACAGCTCTTTAAAAGCCTTCGACTTATCATCCAGCCGGCAGGATCAATTACGTCTCGCCGTTACCTGTAAATTTAATAATGTACTTTAAAAGATGTTCAAGATGTTTTACATATATGGTATTGGCCATGAAGTAAATATTCATTTTAAGACGGTTTCAGGATTATGACTTATATTGTACGCAGAGAATAATGTTTTAAGGCCCTTTTTCGATTAAATTTTAAATATAACAGCTCCCGATTCTATCTCTTTTTACAGCCTCGATATCAGACTCATTATTTTCAAGGCTTCTGATGAAAAGTAACGTCCCCTAACGATGAATTTATGGTTTCAATAATCATTTAGGTGTCGAGTACGCAGCGAAGGTATGATGCATTCGGCCTCGCGGGTAAACAGACGCTAGATAGCGCTAGACAAAGACGATGCGAGGTCATGAGCGTAGCCTTGCGCGGGTGCGCGCGCGCCGCTTCCGCCTGCCGACGCCGCCCGCCGCCGCGCCACCGGCGCACTCGGCCCGCACTCGGCGCCCGCCACTCGACGAGAGCGGACGCCTCGCTAATATGAATTTTGCCTTGAGAAATACTCCACAAGGTTTCAATTAAAATAACACGCAATTGTATTGCGTTTATATTGCAATTAATATGGTTAAATAAAAATGATTATTAAACTAATTAAGCGATGGAGCTATTTGATAATAATAGATTTGAAGTAAATTAATTACGTTATATTACACATGTATCATCCTGCGCAATCTCATCGCAACATGCACTTGGATGATTTCACTTTGCATCTCGACAAAGGATGAACGATGTGGTTAATGCGTACTGTAATTGAATGTAAAGCGATGCGCGGCCCGTTGCGTTGCCAATAGCAACTGAATAAACTTCTACTCCCGTGATTCCCAAAGTGTAGAAAGGACAAAACCAAATACTTTTACATCAGAATATGAAACAATACAACAAATAGAATTTCAGTAAATATTTTAAATATCAATCTTACCGATTTTTTCGGCGCCTGATTCAACCCACGACTCTATAGTCGTGTGACTATGAGAACTGTGCGAGTCAAATAATAGGTATAGGAAGCACTTCATCTGAACGTACTTATTTATATCTATATTTATTATCCGTTCTTCTATCTGTTATCTATTTAAAACTTGTTAACGTGTGATTTTCCCTAATAATAAATCAAAAATTGGATAATGCCCACTGTCAAAATATCTAGCCGAAGCAATGGAAAGTTGACACAATTCCTTCTTTAGGTAGGTACTTTAGTCGAGATGTTGTTTCTTTGAATAACAAAATCCATAGTCATAATCATAAGGTGTTCAAATCGATTCTGTGGTCTCAATGTAATGTGCATATTTATATCAATGAAGGAAATAGAGATTTCATTCTAGATCAATGACATTTCGTATGAAGATTTTTATATTACGTTGCCTAGACAACCACTCGACTATCGATAGTATTACGCAAAGTGAATCTGCGATGCACCGCGTGCCGCGACCTCGTGCGGGCGTCAGGGCCGCGCGACTTCCTGCTCAGTGCACTTTTCATACGCGCCCGATAACGCTTTACTCAGATAACTATGTTATTGTTCTATAGGTTTACGAGTGTTTAGTATAACTAGTGTATGCGTGTTTTGCTGCGTTTCAGATTATAATTTGATTTATATGTTGTATTAATAATATTCTCTACTACTCAATGGTCGTAGTTGCCTGCCTCTGTGTAGTTAAAATCAAGTATTATTACTGTCTTATATGTTGGGAGGATATTCTTTAGTTTTTAACAGTGTCATTGGATTACCTCGTGTGTTCTCGTTGAAATTGTCTTAAACTTTGATAATATTTCAGAATAGGATTTGTTATATGATCGCTTCCAGCACTTTGTGTATCATGTGTTTGACACGTGATTCTTTCAGATTGCTCATCTGTCGTGTCACCAAACTTGGACATGACCAAACAGACGCGAAACTTGAACTTACCTTATTTGTGTACGACCTACAACTTCCGGTTTGAAAGGTTAAATTCGATTGCTAATAAGACTCAATTTAATGCAAAAATTAACCAGAAAAAACAACAGTAATGACATCACAAATCAGTAGCTAGTCGTTGAAAAGATTATGTGCAGTAAGTGACAAACATAACAGATTCATCCACAGCCACATTGCCGAGGACCACACTTAATAAGGAAAGACCCTCAGATATATAGAGAGAAACAAAAAAAAAGTTTTATGCTTTGTGCCGTTGGGTAGTATTATAATTTTTTAATTAGGAAATCTACTTGAATATTATTACTCCTGCTACTTTCTTTACCGGGGTAATATCAATCGTCTCCGGGTCATCGCAGCTATCGCTATCGGTTAGTCTTATTGTCGGTCACTGGACTTATTTTGGCAAGTTTTATTCATTATCTTTTAACACAGTTATATTGTTTGTTTTACTTAATATGACTTAACTTCTATATTTATCTTGAATACTGAAATCACTATATCAGTTTTATGTTAGAAAGAATCAAATGAAACCAGTGACTATTATGATCATTTCCCCAATAATTCTTCGATTACGTTCTGTAATCGAACAGTCAGATTGTTATAAACAACAAAAAATAATATCGTACCCATAACTGGTTCGTACCGGTTTGATAAAAGTAAACAAAACACACTAGGAGTACATAACAATATGCTTATCGTAACTATAACCGTTTTGTCTAGGATCAACGTTCATATCTAGACAAGGAAGTTAATGAAAGACCTTCAGTTTTCTAGTTCCTACTAGCAGCAGTCTTTTTAAACTTTTAATTGTGTTTTCATAATAAAACATTGCGTTTACAATTCGTGATATCCGAAATGCAGTTAAAGTTTATTTAAACAAGGACATGCGGAAATGTTGAAAACAATTTTGCATGCAATTTAGGAATTGCAATAATGAAAAATGCCACGACCGTGGAAAATCTTAACTTTGTAAGAGATATTCAGAATTTAAGATTTTTTTATTCGCAAGACCATTAATTTTGACATATAAGAGACTGATTAAAAAAATATATTCTAAATCAAACTGGGCCGTATTTTTGCTAAGTTTAAGTACCTTCGTTATTTTCTTGGTTCTGCTAAATTATAATTTTACCCATACTGTCAGACTAGCATTCTTGTTTCATATTTTAGCACGTAGTCTTCATGCAATAATTATATTAATAAAAATACAACTTCCTTAAATGGGTAGTTGATCTAAATGTCAATTTGCTCGTTCATCGATTATTTATTTGAGTAATTGAAATGTAAATTGTAATTATATCATCGGGCGCAGCCATATACGGTAATGTGCTATGGAATGGTTTAAAAGGATAAATGGGTCCGTAAACAAAACTACATACGAAGTTTTTGTTTGTGAATTTGGTCTAAGACACTAGAAATACACACAAGTGACTTGTGACAATAAAAGAGAATAAGGAGGCTGAGGTTTAATAACACTAGTTTATCTTTGCAAAGTAATGACAACATATTTAGAAACTGGGTTTTTGTTAAAATATAAAATGATAATTATTACAATTTCTGACATTCAGATTAGTAAAACTAGATTTAGTTGATGTAATATTGCGCAATTATTTATTCAACTATGACGCTGTTCATTTCAGCCTTTTACCATCAGAGGGAAAAAGCCTGTGAGGATGATAGACATTTACTCTGGTCTCATTATAATACTCTTTTTTACAATGACTTGTGTGCGTTAAATATATGGTGCTTAAATACGTCACTTTTTTATTGTTCTTTATCCAATGTTATGACAAATAATAACGTTTACAGAATTGTTATGAATCATATCGAAATCCGGTAAACCCGTGACGTAGGCACTTTTTTTGGTACCGTTATCTTTTATTATGTTAATTATTTTAAGATTGCAAGCTAACTATAAAATAACTGTTCTAACTGTTACTGAATATGTTAATTGTTAATAATCTATGAACACTAGATCGTGATTCCACCGAGGACATCGAATATATGGATTGTAATTGCTATTGTGACTGCAAGAATAATAGTTTCACGAATCGATTTTTGTATACCATCATATTAATCGTTTCAGTTACCAAGCTCGTTCACACAATTATGTTGTCTTCGGCGGTTGACTTACGAGCGTTTTGTTGGAGAAAAGCGAACGGCGTTCACTTTCGCCGTAATCATGATGTGGACGCAACTCGCAATAATATCGATATTACATTCGACGATTACGTTCGTTCGATGATCTGAGAGATTATGATGGTACTCTATCAAATCTAGGATTATCGCATATCTGTTTTTGATTTTCAACGCTGATTACGAATTACCTTATCGATAATTTTGTAACATTGTTTTAGAGACTTATGACAATGAAAGCTTCTTCACTTTTTTGTTAGCAAGTTGACAAAATTTAACTTTTTATCTTCACTAATAAAGGTCAACACTTAGTGGGCAAGTCATTCAGAGTCGATGTCAACTGGTGGGTGACGTCACGACTGAGACGCCGGAAAATTGGACGATTTGATGTCGACCTCATAATTATGATATAAGAACCGACAAACCGACATTGACCTTTACCCACAAAGTTAGACCAAGACCTTGCTTCTAGATTTGTTTTCGGCGCCCACTTATCACCTTATTTGTTGTTTTTATCACGCGATAAAGGGCTTGGCCTTGCGGCGTATCTGCCGAAGGTCTGTTCATTCGATTCCGGTATTTTTTTTTCGGCTGTGGTTTCATGCGCCACTAAGAGTTCCGCCTTCGAAGCCGGTTTCCTTCCTTATTGGTTTAGATGCACTGTGCAGTTGTTTTTTTCATCTTTAAGGCCATTGCTTATTGTTCGAGTGCGCCTAACTATTCAATTATACCAATGGACCGTTGTAAGGAAGAATAGTTAAGCGTTAAACGGTTTTTTTAAATACTTTAATCGAATCTTAACTTTTGGAGCTTATTATCGAAGCTCCTTATTATTTTTTTTAAGTTTTTAATATTTTTTTCATATCCTTTAATCGCTTTTTGTTGTTATTTCTCTTAATCGCAGTTATATTTAATTCTGAAAGGAAACATTAACATTATATCGCTCTTCCCTGTTCGCGTCTCGTGGTATGCAGTATAAAGCTTTATTACTCATAATAATGTTGACTCACGGCGATATTCGGAGTATGGACAGAATTACAATGGCTGCGTATTTAGTAACATTTCATTGAAAACACAAAGACTAGTTACTATTACTAAGTATTATGAAAAGATACAACAAAATGTTAAGAAAGAATAGAGAAATAGTATTGTCTATTACTTACAAAGATGATATTAGTGTCTCATATAAATGATGACAAAATGACTTAATCATCTCAATTGTTGCCGCACGTTTCTACTTTAACAAGGATGCCGAGTTTAGCATGAAAGGCTATCGCTATTGGTTCAGTCATAAAACATGTAAAACTTACACGAACATAGAAAATGGCATAAGATTTAATTTAGTTTCACTTATGCCCGCCTTGGCCAAATGTCCGGTCTATAAAACAATCAATGAAACTATCCAGCTGTCATTAATCAATGACATTTTGGATAAGATGGCGGACCACGTCACGTGTTTCGCGCCAAATCGTAACTTTTTCTTCCATGGTCGTCGACGGTAAAAAGTACGGAAGTCACGGCCTATGAGTTTTTGGACATTGTAAAGCTGTGCATTCAGAACGATTTTAGTTCATTGCCAATTTTTTAGTTTTGGTTACTTGTTTCATAAAAACGTGTAGCAAAAACTATATGATTTTAAAGTGATATAAAGACCATTCTAGTCGCGTACATTTTCGTTCATCGGGAGAAAAAAGATTATTTAAAAAAACTCCGATAAAAAAACCGAATACTGAGGTTTACCCATTCATTGTACTACTACAAATACTAGTAAAATAAGTCTCGTGAAATGTAATTATATTTCTTATAATGAAGAATTTTTTACGCAGAAAAACAAAGCAAACTCAACACAGACCTAGGAATGAAATTATTCAAACTATTATATAACTTTATCAATTTTACTATGCAAAATGTTCCGAAGGTCAACATGAACATTAATGAATTCAAAGTCACAGATAGAATCTATGAAACTTTGTCGATCGTGTGGCGGAACATGGCGACAAAAACATTGCCAGTTGACCGTGACCGTGGCGCCGAGTGCCGGATCTAGAGCAATGCGCTTGCGCAACAAGCCTCTATGCTGACGAACCCACGCTGAACATTGTCAAACTATTCTTGTAAGTGTACATAACACGCTACTGGGATATACATAAATTAATTTAAGAATCGTCAACATACCAAATGCTTTTCAAGTTCAGGTTTCTCTTAAGTTTAATTTTTTTTTTATCCCTTTATTGTTGTGTCATCTATGCAAAGCCTTAATTGAGTAATCCCAACGTATTAAAGTTCTTTATTGATGCCAGTCTGTTAAAAGTGGTAATTTTAGTTTTTCGAAGTAAACTTAGTGACCTTTCGATATCCCTAACTAATTAGCGTAATTTAAGCCAATTAATTGGAAAAGTAAAAATAGATTAAGTAGGTCACATGAATGTCAAAGAGCAAACAATATTTCAGCTGTGGCAACACTAGTCGAAAAATAAATTATGTCTGAGCAAACATTATTTTTGTAAATTCAGCTCATACAAATTAATGTCAAGCAGCAAGATAATGTCTAGGTTCCTTTTCCCATTTCATTCTTTCTCCATATTACTGCATTTATTTTCTGAATGTAACTATTTTAGCGTGGTTGCAGTATATCTGATGACATAAGCTATCTGCAGCATCTGATTAACAAAGATGAATCGAACGAATCGACAATCCAAGATGCCGCAGCACATATGAATGTTTCAAATGTCTTCTAATCGGCTGTTGAATATTGAAGGAGGCGCGGCGGCTGCAAGCAAATAGCGATCGCGTTGCCTCCACTCCACCGCGCAAGCTTCCGCGTATTCCGTTCACTTTCACTGCGATCGCGCGGGGGACGCCAATGGCCTGCCTTAACTGTCACTATACTACGTCTCCACCACATTTTAGCTATTCTAAACTCACCACTATCACCATCCAGCAAAGCTCGGAGTAACTCGTGTTCTCGGCTGGTTTTTTATTTTACCTCTTTTGGAAATTATCGTGTTTGGACTTAATCTCGAGAGTTGTAGAGTCGGTATTGGTATGTGGCGATAAGGAAACGGCCTTGAAGGCCGCACGTACGAATAATAAACGCTATTTACTTTCTATAGCGGTCAATGGTCACCGTTCGTGACTGGTATTTCGGTGTTAGCTTGTCTTGTCACAGAACTGTTGGTTTATTCTGATCTATGTGTAAAATTTTTGTTTCTCTCATTAAATATTAAAGGAATATAAGTCAGTATTATAAACAATTGCGTCTACTTTCGAATTCTAGTTGTTTGGCAACAATAAGGAGAAATGTATAAAATGGTAAAGGTGAACCGTGATACGAGCTGTATTGTCGCTTGTAAGTGAGAGTAATTTTAAAAGAAGCAAATAACAAAAGAATAAGGAATAAATGTTTATATACCATAATAACCCTGACTGTGTATATAATCTTTGGACACACCGGAGTATCACAGGAATTAAACGACACATCACACTTTAGTCAAGCCTTTTAGGCTTCAGAAGGTAATTATGGAATACACTTACATACCAGCAAAACAACTCGTCTCCTGTCAATCAGGCAATTAGAACGCAAGTCAATAACGTCAAAAGTGATAAATCACGAGAAGTAATGACATAATCAATAATGATATAATCATGACTTTCGGTGATTTCGTGCTGTAAATAAAGACATCGCAGCTCGGTCGTTCGTGCACTTTCACTCGCCGCTTGCTCTACGTGACCTGAGCACAAACCCGCAGTCTCGCACTTAGATTCGCAGATTGGGATTTTTTTCACTTTCTTAATTTTAACAATCCATAATACATTCTAAAGAATTTGATCTTTCTTCGTGAATTACTTCTGTCTTCAGAGTTTTTGGTTTAAAATGTCTCCAATTTTGATAGATTTAAACTGGATTTTTTGATTTTTCAGACAGGTTGAATAACTTTTTAGGCAAATTAGAGATTATCGTAGACACTATGGTAATCTGTAATATTTTTATTTCTACAACGTAGAGTCTCATATTTGATTATGCAACTTTAAGAGCTTATTTAAAAACATCGTTAATTTAAAATTTTAATACAAGCAATGAATATCTTATAATTATTATTTACGGGTAGAGCTTTCTCAAGTTTATCAGGACTATGAGATTGAAGACAGATTGATTTTTATTACAGTCACGTGCGCTTCCCCGCCTCGTGCACTAACCACGGCCACGTCGCAGCCTTCTGCCATCTTACGAAACTTATAGATTTTCCTTCCGTTCGACTTGTAATAGTCCTGGCGCAATCGTAATAGTCCGTAACTACACTTGGACGTTGGAAATATTACTCTATTGTGTGGTATTAGATCTTAAACTTATTTTTAATACTGTGTTTTTCAGTGAATTTATTTATAATTCCTGAATTGATTGTCTTCGTTTATTGATTGCAATTACAATGGCTACTTATGTTTTAATTGACGATGCCGATGTAACAAAATAATACTAACACTATATTACGGTTATGAGAGGGAAACTAAGATAGGTATATCGATTGAAAGAAGACTTGTCTTTGAACCAAATGATGCCTTTAATCTACGTCATCTAAACAATCTTAATACTTATAGAATATTGCGCTACTTGGCTACATATCTTGGCCCTATCGTAGTCGTATCATTAGATAGCGTCGTGTCTCCAGGTTTCCATTGCTATGTTGGTAAGGCCGCGGGTCTGCGTCATGTCTTCCTGGTACTGAAATAGTACGGCTATAAGCAGATATCAAGCGATGTCACGGGCCGGGACACTTGGCTCGCAGATACCAAGGCGAAGGGCGTTGGGCGCTCTATTATTGCGTAATGTCAACATACCATTTAGATTTGTTGATAATATTCGTAGTTCTCTATTTGTTCTTGCACGTGACATCGCGAGTAACAGCAGGTTTCTAAATAAAATGTATTCTATTGTAATTGAATATACGTTGTAAATGTATTGTTCCTGTTTCTATCTATAGATAGTTGCTTTTGCTTTTGTTTCGTGCCGCGCTGTGCGGCTTCTAATGGGTCTTGATGAGTCGCCGGCGCATGCGCTCCCATTGGGCGCAGTAAGTTGCGAACATAAACACCAATCAATATCAATCATTGACAGTCAATACATAGGGACATGAGTTTAGCATTCATATGTCTAGTTTTATATGTTTATCTTGTACATTGTTCAATTAGTCTCGACAATTTTTAGTAGCTTTTTCTAAATTGTTTTCTTCGATAGTCAGCGAAATTATATCCAATCAGAGAACATTTGTGTTTTATTTTCGCTAATGAGGTCGAAAAGGTCTTTTTTATTTTAATTAGAATAATTGAATTCTGTTGTTGTTAAAAGAAAACAACCATTATTAAAGAACAGAGAAAAATATCGCGGAGATAGGAAATGTAAACATGATGGATACGAAGTAAACAAAATCATTTCTATTATAATGCTAAGGTCGCGTTGGAATAAACAAAAATAAAGCCGTTTTTGTAAACATCAGCTAACCTCGAGACTTAGCTTTGACTTAAGTAAAACAAACAAATTGTCCGCTTTCTTCGCTGATTGCAGTTGCGACTCGTCTGGCCCAAACAATGGACACAATGGGATGCCTATCTTTTCAGTTTCAGGTTAAAGCGTCGTCGAGACAGTATTGTGTGACAAATGATAAGGCTTGTGAGATACCATGTAGGGATGCTTAGTCAATTGTGAGTTTTGTTTCTGCATTAGCTTTATTTGCCTTGATTGTGATTTGTTTCTATGTCCTGCTTTGTCATTTAAGTTTCATAAACAGTCGAAATAATATCATCTTAGAAGGCGAGATGTGCCTTCACCTGCATCGTACTTGATGCAATTGAGCTCGTCTCGACGGTGATTGCTAAATTGCCTGCATCAATGTTCTTCCTACAATGCTGCAGTTCCCACATACTACGTCATCGCTTAATCAATCTAGCATTCTTCTATGCTTTGTCTATGTTCTGTTTTGTTTCATTTACTAACAATAGTTTAGTATAATTGAAGGATCAAACTCTGCCAAGATTTGATAGCAATGTTATATCCCAAATTCCAAATGTAATATCCAAACAGTGCCGATTTATGCTCGATTTTAAGACTAATTTAGTTGTGCACAAGGTTTATTATCGGTCGTGATATCGTGTAAGGTACGACAAGTGCAGATATTGGAGCAGTGCCCTCACGACTGCGGCGCCTCCGACCTTGTGCGAGAACAACTTTCCACCCGGAACACCGAGACGCCATTTTTATTGACACTGAGTGGAGACTCAATTTTATACGTTATGCCCTTATCCGGACCTTGATTTTGTAATAAACACTCGCAAGTTAACGTCTCGGTAGCTTCTGTAATTCTCAGTGTGGCTGTATACAATTTGAATTAAATAACGCTAATGTGTTGTTGACATATTAGATGTTTGTGTAACTGTTTATTTTTCCTTATATGTTTACAATTTCGAATTTGCAAAAGGAAATTGCGTATTTTAATCGTTTCTGCTCATGTACATTTACATGAAGTGTTGGTTATATTTTCACGGTTTTAATGAAATTGGCGTCCAGTTTGTCATTCTTAGAAATCGCAAAAGGTTTTCTTGTGTATTACAAAAAATGTTGTTACTGGTTATGGGTTATTTATAAAGGTACTACCTACTTGAGTAGATATAAATAAAATCAGCTCGAAATTAACTTTATATTATTAGTTGATATTTGAACGTTGTTATCCTTAGTCTACAGTGATTAAAGTATTTTTTTAGTTTTCGCAGAAGCAGTAAGAGATAGAGATATTCCTGTCGTATTGGACAGGGGAAAAACATCTCATCTATATATAAATATGTCGAGATCCGCGGAACCTTGGCTGGGTGCTTACAAATTGAGTCGGCCCGGTACGAGGTCGTGTGCGGGAGTGTCTGTGTGTTTGTGTATGCACGTGTTTGTGTGCGAGAACTTACGTGTGTTTGGCGTCGGGCTGATTGAATTATAGGTCAGTACGGATAAACGAATTTATCTGTCCTTGACATATTAAGCCAGTTTATGATACGACAATCGCCCGATGAATTGGGGTGAAGTCGGAGAAGTGCTAGTTGAACCATTGTGTAAACATGGTGCGATTTTAACCATCAGTCTGAAGAGTAACTACATTTATTTAACATTTCTGCTCTCTCTCTGTATAACACAAGTAAATTTACCATTCATTTATTTTTTTTTAAAAGAACTGTTGCCACTATATCTAGCATTGTGCCTCTTAAATGTGCAATAAGAAAATACGAAAAAATCTAGTTTTCTGGCGCGTTTTATCCAAATGATACGGAGCAGTGATTCGCTTTTATATTACAATGATATCTAAAAAGTATTTTAATCAACTCGAACAATCAATTTTTTATGAAAAATGTTCTACTAGATAGAGCACTGTATTTCTCAGAATTATTTTTTACGATATTATGCGGGTTTTTAAGCTGTAAAACACATTTGTAACTAGTTATTCCCAATTTTGTTAATACGCAAGGTCGAACGTTATCTGTCACACTCTGGTGTGTTTAAATCAGTTAGAAAACTAGACTAAGGGACTACTTAGTAAGAATTAAACGACTCAATTTAAAGACAAGATGTTTTTCAGTGATACGTTTTTCTCGATTTCCTTTTCAAGGTGATGTGAGCAAACCGATCTTGGGATTTGGAAATGGAAGGTGAATAAGGATAAATTTGTCACTTTCCGTGTTATTCGGAATACTTATTTATCATACGACCTTGCTACTCATGCGGTGTTTTTCCACCTCACGCGTCTTGATTTTTTTCCATTCAAATTAAGGGCATGCTGGTATTTACCAGGAAAATTATTAGGAATGTCACCAGTCGAATATGTTCAGACTCTTTAATGAATATTATTATGGGAGAAGGTAATATATATTTTAAAAATGCTATAAAATTATAATTCCTATGGATTACATGATACTATACAATGGTTTCTTTATCTCTATAATCTGGGAGCAGTATTTATTATGTGCAAAAATTGAAGGCTGGTTTGTATCTATTAAATTGTATCTAAATTTTAAAAACATGACGACGAGTTTTTAATTAATATTAAAACAAATGAAATACAAGTGAACTTACCAGACAATTCTTTGGCATTTTCTAACAATGGAAGTCCTGTTTACATCTGAACACAGTAGGTGGCACTGAAGGACTCACAGCACTAACCTGTAACAAACACTTATGTTAGTCAAATTATTTTAAAATAAGATCAAGAAATGAAAATACTTTATTCATTGTAATTGCTTAATTCCTTTTATAATAACTTAAGGTTCAAGAAAAGAGCTGTATTGCGTATTTCCGAATAGCAGAATGACTTTCTATATAGAAACTCAGTTTTTTGTATAAACATGCGTGGATTTGCATTGAAGAAGCACCTATCTATAGAACATAGAAAATTTTTGTTTTTTGTATTTATTGAAATAACTCAAAAACTACTGGGCCGATTTCAAAAATTCTTTCACCATTAGAAAGCTACATTATCGCTGAGTAACTTAGGCTATATTTGCACGTGGACGAAGTCGCGAGCAACGGCTAGTACATAAATATTTTGCTTGACTATTTAAAAAAAACGTACTGTAGTAGATATCAATACAGAGTTGGTTTAGTTCCAATCAAGATTCTCTTAGCCCTATAATTATCGCTCCATCTAAAGTGAGGTCACAGATGTTCCGTAGGTATAACTGTTTGTTATGTGTGTGTTTGTAATGTGCGGACAGGAAAGGGGCCGGACCTCGCGGACCCACCGCAATGCAAATGCGTTACTAGGAAAACATTAGCGAGATTGTTACGCACTAAGGTTTCGAACCCCATAACGTATATGATTAATTTTATCATCATTTGCAAGTTAATAATTAAAGAAATATGACTATTTACTCTTATATTTAATGCAAGGAAGTTTTTTTTTATTGGCAATTATTTAGACAACCGGATTTGTTAGTTAATTAGACAATTTAGATATGTATATTGTTATGATAGGTTTTGAAATACATACCCCATGAATATTCACTTTTTTTACATTGTAGTATTATACTTTTTGTATTTTGGACGAGTTGTTTTCGAATCCGTGGACTTACTGGAATCTATAATTTTTGCATACAGTAATTTTCCTACGCTCCCGTCTCGTGACGTATTCGGTTCCCGTTTGAATTGATAAAACCGAACCGCACACGATAGCGGATCTAACAACCTGTTCTATAAAAGCTATATTAGTTTGCACGTATTCTGAATGAAGGCAATTTATGCAAGCGCCTTTTACGGGACTCGGATATTTTTTGTTATTTTCACAGGCCGTTAGCTACGTCAAAGTTATTTTGATTTGCGATTCTAATGATGTAACGGTAAAGGTAAAGTAATAGACTAAAGATGTGTAGTCGGACTTAGACCGTAACTTGAACTCAATATGAAACAAGAAAAACTCTCTCTAATGTCCAGTTTTTGGCCATTCCCGGGTTTCCTTTCCTTCAAGAGTAGATACAGCGATCCATAACTATCATCATCTCCTTGTTATGCCATTCTATGTGATTCTAGTGTATGTGATTTTTGTTTAGATCGACCTATCTTTCCTCATTTGTCTCTAATATTTTCAATCCATCAATATGTTTCTAGTCCTACCTCTACCAATGTACCCCTCCAGACTTATGACTTGTAAATAATGAAATACCTATTATAATTGTAGAACTAGATTAGATAATACCATCGAAACAATTACACACGTGATACTTATCAAGTGCTATCTAACTCGTCTACCCACAGGTGATAACGCGGGGCGCGGCGGGCGTCAGGGGCGAGCTGCACGCCAACCTGATCGCCTTCGACAAGCAGTGGAACCTCGCCCTTACAGACGTGCTGGAAATCTGGCAAAAGAAGGCGGTGAAGAAGAGGAAGATACCACCAGCTATGGGTATGGTATTCTCATGTTTAACAGAGATCGTGAAATCTATAAATGCCTAACTTATTTTATAAGATGACAATAAGATTTTTACTTGATTTTTATTCAATAAATTAACAAATTAGGCTTTTCTGTTTCATATATTCTTTGTAATGGTTACGTTTCACAACAATTAATGAATTTCCAGGTGCGTCGGTCGCCAAAGGGACAGCGGCGGCGATGTACCCCGTGCCCAAAGTGACGGAGAAATCTCTAGGCAAGGGTTTGTGGGAATGTAGACGGCATGTCCCGCAGCTGCTGGTGCGCGGCGAACATGTCGTGCTGATCAATTTGGTTCAAAGATGAAAGGATAGATATACATGTATAAGTTAGATAGATTTGTAAGAACTGATTGTCTCGTTTTAAATCTGTTGTTGACATGTGCTGTTTTCAATTTGACTATTCACTTTGATAGACTTATTCCGCCTTAGTTATAAGTACTGAACAAATTAGAATCATAATTACTTGAAAAGTTTATGTTCTTGCAGATATATAATAGTACTAAGATTACCATTATGTTTGTACAATAAGGATATTTTTTAATAAAAATAGATTTTTACACATAACGAGGTTTCATTGTTTACTAATGTATGTTTTCTTAACTTCTAGCCTACTTCTCGTATGACAGTCTATCGTAACAGTCTCATACGAATGTCTGATGATTAATCATTGAGTGCTGACAGATTTAAAATTGTTTCACAAGCTTTTTTTTTCAAAGAACTTGCTAGCCAAATGACATGTGACGAAGATATGTGTTGTAGAGGAAAAACTTTGTGAGCAACCCCCAGATACGTGGGCGTGATTGGATGCCCGCCAGGGGGCGTCGCACCCGGAGCGTCGGCCGTTGTCGCCTCTAATCGAACCCACTAATAAAAATAGACAACTGATATTCATCTCTGAAACATTATCGCAGCAGACACATATCAAATAAAACTTTTAAATAAAATTTAGCATGAGAAAAAAAGTTATTTCTCCTTGCGATTGCGGCGAGCGGAAATCGCATTTCGCCGTACTTGCACCACTTTAAAATTATGATGAAGTGACAAAGCGGTCATTACACGACGCCTCGTTCGATCCCAGTGGGACAGGTTCAAAATATATCGCCAAATATGGTTCCTTTATGGTTTTGTCATTGACCACTCGGGCATGTCTTATTTTTTTGTTTCCTTAAAATGACAGTTCGAATCTCGAATCGAGATGGCGCGAAAGCGTGCGATAAGAGGGCGCGGCAGTCGGGCGGCGAAGCGCGAGGTCGACGCACGGTCGCCGGCGGTCAACCGCAGGAGCGACGCCCGCGGCCGGGAACGACGCCGGGGGAAAATGGAAAAACAATCGTTAGGAACAATGCGTAGGCTCGGGACGCTTCCGTGTCGGGGCGCGGGCCGGGGTTTATGGGAGATCGTTTCCCTTTGTAATATCTGGTTCTGTGAACCTGCCGTCGCAGCGATCCACATGACAACTATTATTATATTCCAGTCATAATGAATAATCGCCAGAGTACGTTTTTACTCTATAACAGCATTTAAGAGTTCGATCTCCCGCGTTATAACACACACACACTTGTCCTCGGTTTGAAAATATTCTATGTCCGTAAATGTTTATAGCATTGACATTACGACATTGAATAATGTTGCAGAATGTATTAACCATGAAGTCAAGGATTTTCTATAACCTTAACTGAGACCTTCAGTCTACCAAAAGTCAGAAACATCGCCTACGTTGTTTATAAACGCAGTAATGTCCATTTCTATTCCGACCTTAATTTTGACCATCTACAGTCAATGCGGAAGTCCAAATTTTTATATTTCATGTAAATAACTCGGTTGTTCTTGAACTTTGGCCTGACTGTCGAGACATAATCAGACGTTAAACGACAAGGATACTGCGACCTCCTTCAATGCTATATACTAATGTAATCCGCGAAACTGACGACTTTCCAGATTTTAATCTCATAGTTTATTGTATTATTGAATAGTAAAGCGAAATCAACGTTAGGAAGAACATAGAGTATTAAAAGTTCTTTAGAAAGGAGGGAAAATAAGCATATCTTAGGTTAAGTCACCGCTCAGGCGATCTACGCACTGAAACTTACGTGATCTTAACCGTTTTTTAACTTTTTTGTAATGAATATTATCTTAGATAGCACGTGTAAATCTTAGACAGATTATGTTAATAATGTGCATGGAATGGCGGAGAAAGTTCCGTCGGACGGGCACACAGCGCGTAGCTCTGAGGGTGTATAAATAGTCAGGTTGCACAACGCGGGCCGATGCACCGCGCGGCGTGCGGCCTGCTCACACCAATCTGGAACTACGGTTAACGCGCATCCTGAAATTATATCTTATGAAGTAGATTCAATCTAAAAGGTTGCCAGTATTTTTAACAATATTTATTTAAGATCCTAGATCTACAAGATACCAACGTTTTTTAGTTACAGTTAGAACTTTTCAGTGTCATATATCGACGATAGTGGTAACCACACTATTAAATAATACATCACGGCCAATTAATGTTAATAAAATCTTAGCTCCTTCATTTATTATGTATGAAGAAGACTAGACACTGAATAACTCTGATTAACTGATTGTGTTAAATATAATTAGTGTTTAAATTTACATTTTAATCAATACATTGATGTATTCATTGATTTTTAAAATAATGACGTTAAAGGAAGTAAAGATAACGCCTGTTTTAGAATAAATAATTTAACAAATATACCGTATGAAGAAAAATTACTGTGAAATTCCGAATGATTACGACATATTTATTCTGTAGTTCCTCTTAATAATAAACTAATAAGTAATTCTATTTATTCTTTTTAACAAGATTATTAGGTGCTAAAGCATATGGGCTTATATCAATGTTCTGTGAGAAAAGATTTCGCAAATTATTCCTTTATTTTCGAGCAGATATTTCGAAATTTCATTTGAGACGACCTCGATACGCACACCACATGCACAATTGTTTATAATTTACGGACTTTACTTTAACCCACTAAAATTAATCGTAATTACAAATTAAATATAAACAATTCGTCAAATGTTACTTTCTTATTTTGTGACACGAATAATTTTCGCAAACTCTGCGACCATATGTAGGACATCGCACTGTTACAATACGTACTTCGCTGAAATGTAAATTACGCGCAAAAACTTTCCATACTTATTCATTTAATGCTTGCAGTTCAAATTTTATTTAGATTACTAACACGAGAATACAGATTACAATTTGTTCTATAATTTGGTAAAGAACTTTATTTGCAACGACCTTTTTAATACATATTTTGAAACCTGAAGTTAACTAACACATTCAATTCTGTACATAGGCGTTATCAAAGGGGCATAGGGAAGGCAGCGTGCTTCCCTCTTGATTATCGACTGACGCCTATGATTGTATTAAACCGTGTCATTTTCTCGGGAATAATAACTAAAGTAATAATTATTCATGAGCCGATCATTTGCTTAATCCTTTCCACTTCAGTAAGAAACACGTCAGACATGAAACATGAAGCATTAAGGCGCCGCGTAAGGCTAACGAGTCGACATGGAGACACTTCCGTAATGTCCGCGCATAATAAATGCACAATGTTGTTTAAATTATGTGCACAGCCCAATGCCGTCAACTGTTCTTTTACGCAGAGCCTTGATCGTGTGAACTCTGACGTGGGGTTGTGTTTTGCTGTCAGAAATAACACAATCAGATTATACTACACAGTGTGATATTAAAAACAAGAGTATTCGGCATGATTACATATTAAAATAGGAATAGAAAATCTATTCATCCTGTAGCTCTCCAAAAGAAAAATGTACGTCAAAGAATCATCTATATGATCTTCACAGATGCGGTATGGTTTCTATTTAAAATGCCAAGATAATGTCACCTTTTATTGCACTCTAGCATAATGTTAAGGTAATTAGTTCTTTTTTTTTTTCACATTCAGCCCAGCGATATGATTAAGCCCTTCCATACACATATCTACATATCCTTCTTTGATTAAACTTGCACACAAGACTATTGATAGAATTACAACAAAATCAACTTTTATGATTGTAATCACGGAACATCCTATATAACTTCATCTACGAGTAATCTAAGATTAAACTCTGGTTAGCGCGTTGTTGCACCGAGCTGCGCGCGTTTTACTCTTTTTGTATTCGTTCTTGCAGCTAAGTTGGGAGCGGCTTGACCTATTTACCGGGAATAGACTCAGCGGACGCAGGCGATGCCGCGCGCGGGCCCTAGCGCACCGCACACGTGCCGCACCCGCCGGATTCACTATGACTAAACGATAACATCGCTGCAACGGGAAGCAATTTATTGATGACAAGCTTTTAAAAGAGCTGTTAATATTTTATACTAAAACATTTTGTTACTTTTAATATAAAAGAAGGCGTGGGTCCAATTAACTATCGTACTAATAGATGAAGGCGTAAAATGGTATCCATCACCGGTATTTAGTAGTAGCGGTAGTCGACTATCCATACCTACGAGTTTAAACTTGTTTACTCCAATGTAAAAGTCATTTTAGTTTATGGGACACTATTATAGTCCTTTGTATCGGCTGTGATCTGGTTCGATGCAGAAAAACTCGGTTGAATTACACACTCGATGTAGCAAGTGATAAACACCTCCTCACGTGTACCACCACTTGCTGACAAGGATTGCGCACATATTTATAACCTATTCAATTATATAAATTAACGATTAAAATAAATTTAAAAGTTTATGAAAAGTTAACTACTAAAACTAGTCAATTATATCTGTTAACGGATATGACGGCTGATAGAGATATAAGGGCATGGATAAGCAGCACATACTGTGCCGACCCTCCGTAAGGACAAGGGCAGGTTGATGATGAAGTATATCCACTAACATGGTGTTACAGAAGCTCGTACAATAATATTAAGTGTTGTGCAGTACTATCGACTAGAAAGTATTTTACATTTTAAATAGTAAAGCACACCCAATTCATAAGTACTTGTACATAAAAATACCAGAAAACAATCGCTCTATTTCACTTAATTTACAAAACGGTTTATAATTTAAGAGAATTTGACTTCAACGTTCAGCTTTAACATTTTACTTGAAGCCATACTTATAAACAATAACTTAATTTTCGTAGCCCTAATCACATAAGTTGTTATTTAATAGCTTTGTATATTTTTATTTGAAATAGTTTAGGTTTGAAGATTTTTAAATTTAAAAGAAAAATTTTTTGACATGTACTAAATTCATTCATTGAGAAATATCAATATAACTGTAAATTAATGGTTTGAATTCTGACATAAATTACCTGTATTTTTGAGGCTGGAAATAACCTAAAATTAACCGGGGACCACCAAGATATAAAATACCACTCAACCAATCATTCTTAATTTAACTCATTACGTACCAGTTAAGTATGTTATTTAACGTTTACATTTTAATAAACTATCATCCCGTTTCCCCTTTCTTAATCTCGCTGCAAAACCACCCGCTTTTAATAAAATACTTCCATCATTTTATGTCGTCGAGAAGAAAATCGATCAAGGAACCATCCATCAAGTTAATGGAATATTTAATTATGTTGAACATAAAAAGAAAATTAATACGATATTTTAATTTACTGGAACAAATTTTTATAGTTAAATAATTCAAACAATTATTATATTATAGATGAATAAAAATCGTAAGTCGTATTTACAGTTTTAAAAAGTATATAATAAATTGTTAATAATTAGCATAGAACCTCGATACCTTTTAAGACAAAGGACTTCGCCGAAATTTTGATTGTGGTAACAAAAAAGTGCACGTCAAGTTGACAGGTGACAATGACAGATCGGTCGCCTGGCGACCTTTAATGGCGCGAAATAGAACGCCCGTGACATTCGATGTGGCATTTCAAAGTCGGCGGTCGAGCTTGATTTGGGCTTGTTTGTATTTCACTCGAGCCGTGACGTTCGAGATTCAATTATTTTGATGACGATAGTTAATCATTGTTAATATTAAAACATTACACGTGGAAGAAATATAGAAAACAAACATACTTAATAACAGTTAGACATCATAAACTAGGCCTGTTTGACATCTGAGAACCAATTTTATCGACGAAAGCAAAAGTTAATTTCGAAATAGTTTATGTCCTTTGATGAGTAATTCCGATTTATTGCTTTACATTTAAAATTGATAGTTGAACGTTTTTACTTTCTTGTGAAGAATGTATTTATTAAATAATCTGTATATTTATGAGATAAATGCATAGAATTCGAAGTTGAAACACGTTTTGAATCCAGTTGTTCGAGATGAGTTTGCGACGTGTTTGTTACGTAACTGTGCGTTACCATTTTCCACTCTCGCTTTTCTCTCGCTCCAATGACAGCCGGTTTGTAGACGAAAATGTTTATGTCATGTTATTCAATGTTTGTTACGATACATCTTACATTTGTTTATTTATTTTAAGCTTGATATTTTATTATTCCACATGCTTATTTAACATTTAACTCATGTTAAACTCTGAAAACATCGAAACAAAATTGAAAATCTACATCAATAGGGTTACAGATCACAAAAGAGAAACTTGCAATCTCTGTAATAAGAAAGACCATAGATAACAGTGGAAATAAATCCATAATGAACGTGAAGGCGCAGTGTGCGGTGGCTGGTGGCTAGGTGGAGCGGCAGTTCGCTTTCACCCGCACTTCCTAGCTGCTGATTGATGCACGACACGACAGACGGACAGTTTGCACTTCCACTGTTTTTATATACATGAAAAACTACATCAATCAACGCACTTATTATACTCATTATTGTCTTTGTCTAAACCTAGTTTAGTATCATGTTTTATAGTTAATTCTTTGTAATTTTGAAGAATGAGAGTGGAAAAATTATGTTACGATAACATTCGATTAGGTAATAGATATTAAGTTTATTACATTTTAAGAGACGTAGATATCGTTTCCGTAGTGTAGCGGTTATCACGTGTGCTTCACACGCACAAGGTCCCCGGTTCGATCCCGGGCGGAAACATAGTTTTTTTTTTTTATAAAAATGCATAAATCTTAATTATTACCACTAGATAGTCCAAGCAAAAGAAAAAGTCGTTCTTTATAATTAAATACAATACGATTTTTTTTATTTGTTACTGTATTACGTTTTTCACATAGTTTACATCTTAATATGCTAATAACAAATAGTTTAGCAAAGCTCTATCGTTATTGTGTGTCTGGCAGCATGCACCGTGCAACCTCACATTCCTCGCTACGTAACGCTGGTAAACTTCTATTGCGGATTCAACGCAATTATGCCGCGCGGCCATTTCACCGCCGCAATGCGTAATCCAACATAACACCACTAAAACTTCATATAAAGCGAACGCAAACGCGTTTGTTACAACGAACGAGCGTTAGAGACTTTGCGCCGGCGCAGTGAAAGTACTTTCGCGCGCTCGCTGCCCCGGTCGTCGACCTTCGCGTGCGACGGGGACGGCGCTCTACAAATGAGCTGGATGGCTACTGTTCTGTGAGGAAAGCCGTGAAAACTCGACGGGCGCAAGGCGCGAAAGTTAGTTCACCAGGAAATTGAACCGATCGTAAAGCTGGGAGCGAGCGATTTTTATGCGTTCACCTTTACGACAACCATAAAGGCTTTATTGTTTACAATATATACATTCTGCAGTCCACACTGACGCCGGATTTCCTCAAAGTTTTCCCGAAAACGTATGCGTGACCTGATTGATGTTCTTTACTAAAACATGCGCCTTTGATAGAGTATTTACTCTAATTGAAGCTCGTCAAAGTAAACGTTTTGTTACAAGACCTTAAAGTTACTTAATTGCCTATTAATTAAAATACTTAAGTATTAATTTTTTCTTGCTAACTCCAGATAGATTTCTCAATTTGATGTCCACCACCAAGGCTACTCTGTAGTTATAATGCAATTTCCAATCCTCACTTAAATCTGTAATTGTACAAATCTCCAGCTTGACAATAAAAGATAAGCAAATTATGTACGTTGTCTATGGTATTGTCCATCGCCTTGGTCGGCGACGTGGCACTTGTCTATGGAATTTAAAACGTTTTCCGCATCGTCCACATTTTAATTGTATAAATAAATTGAGGGCCGTAACGACCATCTTATGTCATTCTGTTGCGGTCTATTAATAAAGATTTCATTAACGACCTTTTAAGCTTGCGCGTAGTTGTAGATTTATTATATTACCTTATTTGTTATTCTTTTACAGAAACAAATTATACGGTTACATAAATTACATAAGTAATACATATAAATGCAGTAGCGAGTAATGTTCAAACAACAGCTTTATAAGGCAATGGTCGTAGATGACATTTGATCGTAGCTTCAACTTGATGGTGCTTAAGTGTGCAAACTGTCTGTCTGTCTATAAGAAAACATGAAGGTTACTATTAAATAATTTTTTAAACCAACGTATGTAATTAAAAATAATGAAAAGAAAAATACAATGCAAGAGTCGGCCTTAAAATTAATTATCGCCAAACAAAATTATTATTTTGCTTTTATTGTCCGGCTGTGAATTCTGACTTCTCA
>JAOCNA010000023.1:9074037-9084148 GCA_026546675.1 Papilio helenus | reverse complement strand
AGCTTATTATAATTTTCTAAAATGTCAATGCAAGGACACGAGGTGGCGTACTAAACTTGACAACTTATATATTACCTGGCAGAGAAATTACCGGTGAAAAAATTTTGTTTACAATGCTTAGTCTATATACATATTTCTTAAATATTTTTGGTTCCAAAGTAAGCTTCAAAATAATAGAGATGTTTGATCGAATTGTTAGAGTGGGTTCGAATTTGCAAATGTGACTGCAGAAATAGCGAGGAGCGGTACGGTGCGGCGCGCTTATTTTTATACCCGAATGACCTCAGTTCATGAATGTAGTGCCAATGTCACTGTAACTGGGTCTATGTCAGCCGACCGCGCGGCCTCTGCTAGCGCACCGCGCGCCCCACGCCCCACGCCCCACGCTGATCATTTTGTGACCTTATATGGCCGTTTCGGCGAATACATTTTTTTTCGGTGGTCAATTACATCACGATCGCATTGACAGATTTGTTAAATACGTGACAAATGTCATTAATAATGCGCATTCTCGACTTACTCTATTCGTTTGCAAACGTACAATACTTTTTCGCCGCAAATTACACGCTTTTGGGTCACGGTCGCTGGATAATTGCGAATGAAAAAAAAATGTAGTATTGTAATTATTTTATTTAAAAGTACACACTATCCAACTTTTCGTTGCGTAATATTTAATTCTAATAAAATATGTTTACGGGGCCGTGATTAAATGAAGAAAAAAACTCATTGTTTCGTTTAATTAATTCCAAAGTCATCTATCAAGGCTGTAGCGCCGCCGAGTCAAATATTAAAATTGATAAAATCAGTACATCCGATGTTGAGATCATTTTTTCCGAGCAATAAAGCACAAAATTCAGAATTAGTCCGGCTCCATACTTTTAGAGCAACTTTTAGAGCATCGTGTAAACACCTAGTCGAACAAAACAGTACAGCCGTGAAGAAAATGGATACGAATAAAACATAATTATTGAAATCATAATTTGAAGCTTGGTTATTTTAGGAATTCCTTATTATTGGTATTGAAATCGGCGGTTCTTTAATAAAAAATGACGTTTAAATAATTAAATACAAGTCGGTGTGGCGGGTGGAGGCGGCGAGCACTGGTCGTATGACGGCGGCCATGAGCGTAACCTTGCTAGCGCCGTCCCGCTCGCACCCGTACGCCGGCCCATCTCCGTCCCGCTCTAATTGAATGTGGCCGGTGCCACTACCGGATTCCGAACGATTTGAACAACTGACGACTAAAGAAATTAAACTACGACTCTTGTGTCAGCTTGTGATTCAATAAACGTTAAATATGTTTGTTGTTTTAGCTAGACAATAAGAAAAAATAAAAGAACATCGATTATTATTCTCAATTAATTAATAAGTTCAACCTGTTTCTCAAATATAATTTAATAAGGGGAATGGAAACGCCGAAAAAGTAAAAAAAAAAAGTTTGTTTAAAAGGGTTTTTATATTTTTATTGAATACTGTCAACGAGTAAACTGATACGAGTTGAAAATGGTGTACGTTGTTATCATTTCAAACTAAACTACAATAAATAAATAAATGACAATGAATAAGTTACATAATATTGATGAATAATGAAATTGACACCGTATGTGGGACACGTGTTGTGAAATGTTGCGCATCGAACCTACCTATTGTTCCAAATGAACTGTTCAAATGCACAATTGCATCGAAAGCGCGATATTACACAATCGACCGCCCTAAATTATATTAACTCCATGCACTTTGTTCATTTTGAACTAACAATGTGTGCACTGCTTGGAAATTAAAATTTTACTTTTTAATACTCTATGTCATGAAACTTTTAAACGGTTAACTTCGATACAAATTTAAATTAAGCAAGCCTTTGACGCGCTCTATCTGTATTACCATAAAATCTTATTTGCCAAAGAAACGATTTTCATTATTTCAAACCTCTAATTTACTACAGTTTTACCTGAAGAGTCGAACTGTTTAATTAAAACTGTCAGTTAACACAGTTAACTTAAGGAACCTATGGTAGCTACAGCTTGTTGTACATTCTTCTCACAAATCCAGGTAAAAGATGGGTAGACAACTATTTTAAAATCCAGAATTTTAAAAATTCTTACTTAATCATTTTTGGCAGTGCATTTGACTCGTGTAATTTGTATAATTTAACATAACAAATTTTGTTCAATTTATATTTCACGTTGACGTCGTTGCAAAATAAAATGTATTTTTTGTCGGTTCATGTTAATGTCTAGAACATGTTGATTGAATTCATATAAATAATGTATAAGTCACTATTTACTTGCGCGCCCGACTGTACCTTACCTTTGCAACTCGCTATATTTGCTACTATGTACTCCATCAAGGTCACAACGTTGTGCACAAATTTTTACTGTCAGTTTTAAATGTTACTTTACTCTTTTTAATTATTGCATATAAATTTAAATTTACAATTAAAACTCTGTACTCATACGTTTATTTCATTCCCTATTGCAAAATTAGATAGGATTTCTTTTAGTTGCTCACTTTCTAGCCTCCTATTGTTAATGAAACTTCAAAACTTTGGTAAAAAATCCGAACGAGAAAAATGTCTGTCTAGCTTTTTGAATTCATTAACTGTAGAAACGTGTTTGAGTCGTAAAATTGCGTAGTTTTCACTTTTAATGTCTCTAGTAGTAGTGAGCGACAACGCCGACTGATTCCTATCATAGAATATTTTAACCAGTAATTACTTATGTAATCCGACCCTGAACGATGTTCTAACACCTAATATTGCAAATTTTTCACAAGTAGGGGTACCCGTCAAGTCCCCCCCCTTCGGCACAGCATTGGGGAGGACCTCGCGGCGCTGGCTGCGCGGGCCGCGGCCCTCGACTCAATTTATTTAAACTTAACCTACTGATCATGACACACATTCAGCGATTACGCACGCATGTATGCGTTGCGCTTACGCCGGAATCATATACCAAATTTTCAACGTCCTCTTTCGTACGACCCGCTTTTTATTGCGGAGTATTTTCGTATATGGGTCATAGTTTCGTCCATTCTAATCGCCAAATGTCGCACGATTCCGCTCTGTAGCTGTTGCGTGTTTTTCGTCGTTCTTAAGGTTATTTTTAATAGATTATTTATAAGCAAACCACTAAATTGCGAAGTATATGAGAGTAAGAAATAGTCAACAAGAAACACGGAGTTGTATTTTTTAAGCGGCACAATAAAAATAATAACGTTAAAATTGATTCGGCGAAGGCGGAAAGAGCGGTCGCCAGATAGAGGCAAGGCCAATCGTCAAGGTCCACGAAAAACGTAATTAAGGCGATGTAAACTTTATAGCGGTGGGTGTAGAGTCTTTAATCGGTTAAGTGGGCGAGTCGTAGTGCAAGACAATAACTCGGTTGCTTTAAATGCAGCATTTTTCAGTAATAGGTAGAGATCAAGGTTGTCGAGCGTCGGCTCAGCGCCGTGACGTCGCGGCGTAATAGTGAGTGCCATGCGTGCAGATGTTACAAGCTGCCCTCTTACTAAAGGATCGGAGAACATATCCTCCTTATGGACATTACTCTTTAATGATATAAAAATAAACATGTTTCATATTTATTCTGTCAAAGAAAATCTGTTTAAATTTGTTATAAGGCACAAAACAGGATTGACACAAGTTTCCATTGGTGTAATAACACTAATTATACAAAACGAGATGTAATGGCAAACGGAGTCATAGTCTAATTAAATTGCTCGTAAAATTGGCCAAATAAAATACGGTTCAATATTAAAACTGGGTCACGGATGCTTACAAACTTTGACAGCCCAATTTGTATGTTAAGGTCCTTACTTGAGATAGTTGTCATTTAGATAGTGTTTATTTCTACTGTGTTCAACAATATATTAGTATTAATTTGTTGTAAATAAGTAAACGACCGATCAAAAAACATATAAAACAGTCAAGCACAGACTAAAAATACACAGATAATAAATACAAACGTCAGACAAAGCTCGGCAAATGGCGGGACAGTAAAATATAGTTCCATGCCACTGGCAGTGAGGAAGTCAACATTATCGAAGCTATCTGCCGCGGGGCGGGGGGAGGAGGGAGCATTATCAAAGTAGGCCAAGGTTACCGCAGTAGGCGCGGATGGACCGACCAGCACATCGTGACCTCTGAGATAGTACGGCTGGGACCAACTACGGTACTGGCGTGCAGGTGGCGGGGGGCAGGGGAGATCATAATAGTTTGGAGGCCCAAACTACATTCGGTGGAGCCGAAAAATCGCCGAAGGTTACCGAGCGGCGCCTCCCGCGGTACAATTTGACACATTTATTTTAAATTTTAGGGCACGTTACAATTTAAAAAAAATTGCAGATTTTATTTGTATGTATTCTTTAATTTGATAGAAATAAATGCAATTGTATATTTGTTATAACAAAAGTTAGATTGAAAGTGGTAAGACAATTTCAGCAACTTATTTTAATATTTAATTCAAATCAAATCATGACAGGCAAATATTTACAAACCCGAGAAAAGTATTATATCTACGATAACAAATGCTTTAAAATACAATATTAACTAACAAGAAACCTCAGTAAATCCCTCGATAACTCGATAAAATAATTCACGTACTATTTCGAAAGTAATTGACTATCGCGATAAAACAAGCGCGAGAGTAAAACGGAACGTTTTAATACGAATGTTGCCTAATATCGGAGCACACGTGTACAGATTAGACAAAACTTACACACAAACAAGTGCGTAGGGACGCACTATGACTGTAGTGTGCGTCCAAGCGACCTCTACCTACATAAAAGGGTTCCAATTGTAATACCGTAAGCTTTCCGAAGGTATAAAACATTCAACAATAGAACCTTGGAGAAATTGCTTTAAAAAACGTAGAAAGTTTTTTTTCCACTACTCTCTAACGCTAACAATTGAATATTTATTGCTACCATGGCGGCTCGTAAAATAGCTATAAAAATGCGTGTAAAGAACACTTAGACTTTTTACTGGCAACCCTTTACTACGGGTTGGTCATAAACTAATATAGAATACCAAAGTTATTTGGTATTGTTTTGCGTATTGTCAAACTTGAAGCTAAAACATTTCTTAATTGAAAGAGTTTGTCCTTACCTTGTTTAAATACATTTCTCTTCCACAATTAACTTTGTGTATTCATTTCACAATTTACTGTAACGATATCATTTATTGTTACAATTTAAAAAGAACTTTCTTCTTGATTTTCTTGGAAATTTCACCTTTATCTACTACAAAATATTTGAATTAAAAAGTATTACATTAACAAAGCATAAAAACATGTGAATTGTCAAACTCATCACAATGATTAGTACTAGTAGTACTAGTAGTAGTAGTAATTTACTATTAGTAGTGTTATAGCAAAAGAAAAGTTACACATTACTATAGAGACAATTCAATCGTGTGTTTGTTCTCGAAGTATAATCCTTTTACAGCGTCGCTGCGCAGTAACTATGTGCCTAGACAATGTCTAGTAAAAACCGGAATAAGTCGCCGCGCACTTCCATCAAGTATGTATTTATTTAAGGAAAATTTTAAATATCAATACAGTTAAAAATACATGCCATAGACATTAACAATAAATTGTTTAACAATATAATCAATTCAACGTAATTTCAAAATCTAGCCAACTTTTACAGCGATATGTTATGAAACCATATTAAAGAAAAATATTAATTTTATTTACAAAGGCAGACCACCACAATAGGTCTAGACCGATCACAAACGTTATTGTTCTTTTTTTGTTATTTATTATTTTTGTCTGTCCGTTTTCTAGAATCTTTAAGGTACAAATACACGGAAGAGACACATTTGTAAACAAACCTCTGAAACCCAACCCTATTTATCGAAGACTTAATTGTTCGATTGGACTAGATTTGTTTTAACATAACATTGGAATGTAGCTTCCTAATTTCAATACTTTTGTAGTAAAATTAATGTATTAAGGCTATTTGAAACGGTTTAAGAAAATATTTCTTCAAAACAGGTAGAGCAGGACTCGATCTTACGCGCGTATTGGATGTCCTCAATACTTACTATTCGGTAGGTTAATTTAAAAACTGTCACAGAATCAAAATGTCCGTCCGAAACCGAGCTAACAAATCTGTAACACGTGCGCAATTGGCCCAATAACTTCAAGGCTGTAATCTTGTTAACATATTATTATTCTGTAATAGGTACTTTGGTAGTTTCCAATCGATAAGTACGCAAAATTAGTTATTTCTCGCCACTAAGATACAATAAAGAAACATTGTATTACCATTCATAACCATTAGTCTAATAGTTTGCGTTATGGTTTGTTAAAAAATATTTAGATTGAATCTATTGTAATGTTATCTTATAAAATTCTAAACCTTTATATTTTGTAGACTATTTTTTAAAAGTTTTCAACGCTATTACTGCATTTATTGATTGATCTTTTATAAATGTACAAAAGTAAAAATTAACGAAAAACTCCATAACCAAGGCATAAGATAGCTGTCAACTGTCAACCTGACAGCCGAAATGAAAAATGAAACAAAAAAGCGCGCGTTGTCTATGATTAACGCTGCGTTATCTGTGGCGTGTATATTTCGCGGGCGCCGGACGAGGACGGGGTCAGCGCGGGGGGCGCGGGCGCATCACCGCGATATGTGTGTCAAGGAGACGAATATTGGAGAAAAATTTGCGAACCTTGGCGCCGTTAGATTAGAATTAGGACTGTCCGAGTTATTTATTTTATTACGTGGGCTTTGTTTATGAGAGGATTTTATAAAAAGATACCAAGATGTGCTGGGGAGATCGCAATGTCGGCCTCGGACGAGTTTTTTTTTGTAATAATAGAATATGCAAAAAGAATTGTAGTGGTAATGTTACTTTACTTACATAATGTAGTATAGTTCAATCTGCGTCAAAACATTTGATTACTCGGGAAAACCCAACTGGTGTAGGAAAATATGGTCAAATGAGTTAGGGTAGGTTAGTTTATTCCGAAAGTAGTATTTTTTGCCATTCTATGGTCGTAATAGAGCTCACGGCAACGGTCAAAATAAGGCTAACATGTAGACTCGATGTGAAACTTGCTATCTTCGTTATCAAATTGTTTCATAATAAAGAAATCATGTTTTTTAATCAGCTGTTAGTTCCAGACCATGCAACAAGAAGTTACACTTCTTGATTGCATTTATTTAAAAAAAATGTCACAGATGTTTAATATCATTTAAAGTTAAATTAGATACAACGTTAAATACGGTGTCACGAATTAGCTTACAATTATTTAGTGTAGTATTACTTTTCCTTTCAATCTGCGTTTTTTCTCATTTTTTCTTTCATGTAGGTTCGTTATTTGACCTCAAGTGAAGATCCTTTTAGTTGCTACGACTTGTCTTCAATCAGTGTTTTACAATTCTTACGTAAAAATATACAATGATTCACGTGACGTCATAAATCTGACAGCTCAGAGTGACGCTTTGAAAAAAATATCCTCACTCATAAAGTATAACACGCCGTTCAAACATTGTCTGAGGTGATCGCCCCCGTTCGAGCAGTTTATTTTTAAAACAGCTAAACAAATACTCAATCAATACACGTATTTGCGAATCTGTGGCGACACGGCGAACTTCGTGTTCCTTTCAAATATTTATACCATTTGTATCGATTTAAATGTTTCAAATCTTTGTCAGCATATTTAGTAGAGTCGATCATTCATACATGGTCTGTGAAATGAAGTTGTGTGTGTACAATTTAGTTTGAGAAAAAAGCGCACATACAATGCTGAGGAAAATTACGTATTTATAATTCGTATTGTCATGGTGAAGCGCTTACCATCAGGTGAATGTCCTGCTTGTGACGTATCCACGTTAAAGAACACTGCGATTTTTTTGTCTTTTTCTTTGAACATCTGCAAACATCTATAACTACGCTAGATTTGGGCTCTAGCCAAAAGTATGTTGTAAAATTACACATATCTCTGTACAGTGTAATAATTCACATTTGTTGATAAAAGTGGCGCAAACTTTGCCGATCCTTTGTAGAGAAATGGATGTGGTGATGATGGTAGCCACTTTCACGCCTTATAAGGAATAAAAAGCTAATCGATTTTAAATCGATAGTTATTTGAAGTTTCATAGTATAAACATCTTACATTTTGTTTACGCATCTCTATTGTTCCTGCGCCGACGCCGACATCACACTACTATTTTTAGTCTATAGTAGGTATTAGAATAGGTATTCGCCACGAAAATTTAACTAGGTGCAATGAACTATGTAGCCGCTGCCGTGCCGTGAAATGTTCCAAAGAATAAATCATCAAAAATTATTGTGAATCACAAATAGTAATCAAATGTATGGTAACTGGTTAAGAGATACAGTCACGGCAAAGAATATTCAAAATATAACAAAAAGAACGTAATGTTCATTAAATTATTCAATATGCATGTATAGGTAGCTATGTGCAAACTTTTAATCACAACAAAAGTGCAATCCGCCTTTGTCGACTGTTACGTTAGATTCGAATTAACAAACTTTCATCGTACGTCCACAGATGTAATAAGATTATACACAAAGAATAAAAAACCATAAACAACTAGAGTACGTAACGCGATGACGGCTGGCGGCCGACGGCTGACGGCTGACAGGGCTTTCACTTTTAGCAGCGCGGGAACCACGCGGAAAACATCTTCATTTATGACTTTATTAACGATATTTTACATTTTAATATCATACATCATGTTATTTTAATTATTAGGCATTGATATAAGTATAGATTTATTGAATCAAATATTTACAATATATAACCCTAAGTTACGTATTAACAACAGTGAAGCTGACATTCGCAATGCAATCTTAGGATTTTTTTCCAAAAGGTATTTAACTTGTTTATTATGGAAAACAACAGAAACTTTAATTATCTTTAAACACAATTGAAGATCGTTATTTCTGTATTAAATATGTTCTTGTACGGTCCCGTACTCTCGGTTCCAACAGTAAAATATGTAAATAAAATGATGTTATAACGAGTAATAATATTGATTATGTTAAGAAATTCCTAACCACTAACAAGTGAAAGTGAATCTTTTAAACTGATGACACGCGATCCGATCATTTGGTAAAGAACATCAAACCGAAAGTGGATGACGCTACACTTTTGATTTCAAACACGTTCAATTTTGACTCATACCATTTTACGTTTGTTTAATCATTTTAAATTGAAAACGCTTGCAGTTTCAGATTTGCAGAGCGAGCTTTTACCTTTACATCATCAGCTCACTATACGTACCCAATGAGGGGCTCGGCTATCCTAAGTGGTAACTATGCCATAGACAACTACGCTGGCCCACTGCGTGTTGACTTCGCACATATCTTTGAATTTATCCGCAGTAATTCTTCACTGTAAAACCGTCGAACAAATATATATGTAAAATTCAAAAATCAAAAAACATATTGGTATACGGTGGGATTCGAACCCAGGACCTGCAGATTACAAATCAAGTGCTTAACACCTGAGCCACCGATGCTCTTTAACTTTACATAATAATTGAAAATTCATAAATCGGTAAAAAACGAAGTTACCGCTTCTGCATTGACGATGTTCCATTTTTAAATTACGTTTACTAGCATAATCGAGTTATCTTAATATTCGCATTGTAGGGTTTATCGCCTGCGATATCTTCAAGTGTATCAGGTACTGGTTAAGTGGTTAACTCGCGTGTCTAATGGCCCACCGCCCGCCGCTGCCCCCGCCCGCGAGACCTTCATACAATTAATCATTCACAATCATTTGCGTTGTGTGCAACAAGCTTTAAATTAATATAAAAGATCTATCAACGTTGCCGCGTTGTGCATTGATTGATTTAGACCAGTGCTTCTCAACTATTTACACGGCTCCTTTAGCATTTTATTTCATTGTATATTACAGACGGAAAAGAAAACTATCACCAATTAATCCCCTTGACGCTCTTGTGCTTAGTGGCGACTATAAAGGACGCTGAAATTATTTGAGCGCTTCCCATCTGTCAGGTTGAAAACCACTGATTTAGAGAATATACGGCCGAATCTTACTAATATTATAAATGCGAAATTTTAGATGGATGGATGGATGGATGTTTGTTAGAGTTTGTAGCCTAAACG
>JAOCNA010000023.1:9002769-9012905 GCA_026546675.1 Papilio helenus | reverse complement strand
TGAAAGAGGATCAGGATCAGGATCAGCCTGCGTCTGCTCCTGAGTCTGAGATCAAGAAGACGTGGGCGCGGCCGCCGCATACAGCGCGCTCTCCCACTCGCTGTGGGCCGCCTGCATCGGCTGGATCATCATCGCCTGCTCCACCGGACATGGCGGTACGTCTGCCCTCCCTCTCCCTCCTCCCCCCACACTAACCACCTTCTCTACATTCAGCTAACCGGCAAATTACAGCTTGTATTAGTATCAGCGAACACCTTATAGCCTTGGGTCAATAAAAATAAACTCCACTTCTGTCTTATCTAGAAAGCTCTCTATAGTGTAAATTTTGTTCTGCCACAACGATTTCAGAACATCTGTATACATTATGAGCTGTAATTTACTATTTCCAATAAAACAGTTGTATTATTGTGTGCAGGCTGGGTGCGGCCGCTGCTGTCAGCGCCGGTGCTGTACCCCTTCTCCCGCGTCACGTACTGCGCGTACCTCGTGCACCCCGTGGTGCTGCGCTACGTCGCCATGCACCTCACACACCCCATACACCTCGGCGAGCTGCTTGTCGTGAGTCACACATATATTTTACAATATTATAAATAAGATAAACGAACAAGGTGACGATGTCTGAAGACATTTCGCAGATGCCTATTTTTCTCAGTTAGTTGAAATATTGACTCTGAACTGTACAATGTACCATTCATAACTAACTTTCGCCCGCGACTTAAAAAAACAAAAATAAATAGCCTATGAGTTTGTTATACCAGACTAGTTATGCTAAATTCCATCGTCATCTGTTCAGCCGTTTAAGCGGCAAACTTTAACATCCATTTAATCTTTCGTATTTATAATATTAGTAAGATTTTTTTTATTTAACTACATCTTAATCAATATATTACGTTCAAAAACCTTTTAGTTAACTCAAATATCGTCACAATAATTATTAAAATATTAATATCGTTGTATGTGCAGTTCGTGTTGTTCCTGGGATTGACAGTGATGTCGTATTTCTTCGCGTTCGTTATTTCTGTGGCATTCGAAGCTCCCATCGTCACCATGCTCAAGATCCTCGCGCCGCAGAAGAAACCACACAGAGTTTGAGGAAACTCTCCTACACAAAGACTGGAATATAAATTGATTTTAACTTTAAATTCACAACTTTTAAATATCAAATTGAGAAGTCGGTGTTTGATTTTAAAAGTCACGATTTTAAGTTTAAAGATATATGCAACAATAATCATTTTTCTAATACAGTGAAATATAAGGATTATTTAATTAAAATGTGATTATAGTTACATCTACAAAGTAATATTTTAATTAAATGTTAGTTACAAACCTAAGATATAAAAAAGTTAATTATTAAAGAACGTTAAAATAGCATACAACAGAAAAAAACCTTTTTGGCCAGTGACAAAATAAAAAGGAATTGTTTAAAATTTTTAAAAAAATAATTAAATTTTAACTCGTGTATTAAACATCATTTCAAAAGAATAAGTTAAAAATGACAACTTAAAAATAATGCTCTCTTACTGGCTAATAACATAATTAAAGGAGTTACTAGATTATTCGTCTATGTTCTTACTAGCGGTACACACTGGCCGTTTTAAAACGCGCACGCTTTTTAACGGAAAACGATTAAAATTCGCGCGTTTTTGTAACTTTCGTTCACAAATTACAACGCATAGTTTTAAGACTGTACAAAAATATGTATTATTATTAAATTAAGATGTAAAAGACTTGGTTATGCTTGAAATACAACAATTTTGAACAGATTAATATATGAGATGAAAATGTGTGGTTTATAATTTGTTTAGATTAAAATAAAATCAGAAATTAGTACAAAGTTGAAACCGTTTATTCAAATTAAAAACAGTACAAATGATACAAATTGAATTTATTTTTGGACATGTATATATTTTAATATTAAAGCTCTTGTATTTTTAATAATTGAAAATGTGAATTTGTAATATCGAAATGAAATTATAGTTTTCATTGTAAAAGTATGATTGACTTAATTGTAGACAGAATGGAATGTTTGTAAATATTTCTGTATACTTTTATAATAACGTTATGTAAATAAGATGTAAATATTAATTATTATTTTTTATAGGACAACCTTTCTTAATAAAATTTTATTAAAATAAATATGGCGTTTTTATTTATGAATAATATTTGCTTTATAGAGACTTGATGGTCGCTATTATAGATGGCAGGTTATGCTTTTTGATTTTCTTAAAAAAAAAGGGTTTGAGAAAAATAAAACCGACAATAACAGTGTAAACCTTTATTGTACTTCAGATATAAGTTGTTGAACAGAGTTGAGATCATGAATATGCGTAGTCCGTGATGCGGCGCAGCAGGCAGCACGCCGGCAGCTCCAGCAGCAGCGCCAGCAGCAGCGCCGCCGCCGCCGACAGCAGCAGCGTGCCCGCGAAGTACGACCACTGCTCGACACAATCAATTATAACCTCACGCAGATATCTAAATAGCTTTTCTCGTGCGAATTCATATTATAAAAAAAAAAGTATTTTATTGTTTACGTTCTGTAAACAATTACAAATTTCAACATTCAAATGCTCAAATTACAAATCTGTAAATTTTAGTAACTATAGCAAACTTGTTCCTTTGGTGCTATTGGCTTGTAGTTTTTGTCTCTTTCTCGCAGAGCAATTATTTCCAGTTCTCTCAGCATCTAACTTCAATAATGTAAAAATATACAACCTAAAGCGTGTCGTAAGTGTAAGGCTTTTTAAGAATAGTTCAAAAATATGCATTAATTGCTGATATACTAACAAAGAAGGTGTGCCCACGGTCTGTTACAAGGTAAATGCACTAGTTATTGATAGGTAATAAGCAGTAAGTATGTATGACAAAATGAATAGTTGTAAGATACTATGACTCACTAGACAAGTGGCATGTACGCAGACAGCGGGCGCGGCGGGCAGCAGGCTGCGCGCGGCGGCGCCCTGCACCAGCAGCAGGCAGTAGCTCAGCCGGCTCAGCGCGGGCACCGCGCCGCGGGACAACAACACGCGACTCCAAGCTACAAACACTATTACTATTCAATGCTTTCGTTGAAATTACAAAAAAAGATTTCATAATGACAGCCATTAGTCACTATAATAGTACTGTGACGTCACATTTACCCAATAAGGTCCACATTATGCAGTTGTGCCAAACTTCTACCGTTCCTTCTTTGGGCTTAAGTAAAAGTCTATCTGATCAGGTTTTAAACGCATGTTTACTGCTCATAAGCATTTATGGACTGATTAATCTTCATTAGCTTATCCTCTTGAATATAAAACCGTTTAATATAATAGTAACCGGCGTGGTCCGTGGCGCAGGCGAGCGCGGGCCACAGCAGCGCCAGTGGCCACGCGGCGTGCAGCCACGCGCACGACCAGTGACGCACCGCCTGTGACGTCACCAGTGACGTCGCCAGCGCGCTCACTGACGCACCCCACAGGCAACAGCGAGTCAACTAGAAAGTATACCAGTATAGTTAGTTGGCACGTCGCACACAAAGGTAGACTTGTTCCTTACATGCAAACTCAAATGCCGTACTGAAGTAATGAATTTGATTTGAAAAACACGTTATTTGATTTGGAAAGGTCCGTAACAGATTATTTACTTATAGATACTTTAAAGAATTTAAATTACAGAGTACTAGTTTTGATCTTTTTCTTTATGCTAACCCTGGAGACTGATATTCTGCCGTCAGCCTTGTGTATCATCCAGCCGGCCAGCACGCCGGCCAGGTAGGGCGCGGCGCGGCTCGCCGGACGTACGATGATGTAGAGGTACGCTTCAAATACGTCACTGTACCTGGAGCATTGTCATGATTGCAGACCAGCAAATAGAACATTTATTTAGAACATATCTAGAAAATGATGCGATATTGAAAATCCCATTTAAGTATCCGTAAGGTGCTTGGTATAGGAAGCTTCGCTCTTCCGTATAACACAATAGGTCGTGAAACAGTGGCAAATAGCGCGGATTTTGTCAACGTTTGTATAACGTATCGACTGTGTCAATACATGGGCGTCGATAACCGATGATCTAGGTTGAGATGCTTTAATGAAAAACTTATAAGTTAGTAAGGGAATTTAGGAATCTGAATATTTTGAATACTATTATTTGTTCATTTTACAATTTTCACCTTTCTTAGTAACATCCACAAACCAGCATCTATCACACGAGTCTCACCTCCTGTGGTATTGACTGAACGCAGTGGTGACGTCATATCCGACAGCTGCCAGCAGCACAGCGTTCAGCAGCAGCAGGGCGAGGCGCCGCCGCTGCAGCAGCACCGCGCACAGCAGCGCGCCGCACGCGTGCAGCAACGTCTCCGTGGACATGTACCATGATATCTGCATACACTGCGACCACAAATATACGCTACGAGATCACGCAAGTTAACATAACACTTCTTTTTATTGCATCTGTTGTACGAGTATGCATGATTTCATTTTAGGAGATGACATGACATAAACGAAGACCAAAAGAAAATGAACAGAGATTTATGATAAAAGCGGAAAATAAAAATAATTTCAAGTAAATGTGACTAACCTGTTTCTCTTGAGGATAGAACAAAGTGATGTACAATAGATTTCTCCACCAGTAGACATCGCAGTTGTGGTCCTGCTCCGGGAAGGTGACTGCCTGCGTGTCGCGCGACACACGGGACAGTACTGCCGTCAGGAATATCATGTACGCATACGGTGGTAGCAACCTGGTCATTAAACACATCCGTGTGTAAGCTACCATAGAATGAATTAAAAAACGAATGACGAATAGCAAATAAGCTATCTTTAAGTTAAGAGACAGTAAAGTAAAAAGACACCAAGAACAAAAAATACAAAGATAAGCCTTTTAATTTAAATAACCAACTAAAGGACACACCTAACAACTCTATTGGTGACGAAGCAGACAAATTGGAATAGTTTCCCGCAGTGGCCGCCGCAGCTGACCAGCTCGCGCAGCGTATACCGACTTGACAGGTAGAAGAAATGGTGTGCGCTGAATGTGCCACTGTTAGCAATCAATTTCAGATTAAAAAACCACGTACGAAATCTTGGAAAGATCCCTTTCTCAATTAAACAAAGTAACAATTTATACACACAAACTCGGAATATGAACGGAATTCCTCCGTGTGCAGTATAACACTTTAACTAACTTACCTTACAAATACTAATGTATCAAAAGCCAAAGTTCCAGTTGCCAGAACAGGATAACTACCCATCCATGCATCAGCATCATTACGATTCTCTGCAACATATAGTACTCAATAAAATGTACTAAGTTCTAAGTGACATTACCGTTAATACTTCAACATACCTGTAAGATAATTAACGAGCATAGATACGTGGATAAATATTATCCAAAATGTAGAAAATATCCTCAACAAATGTACTACAGCTAGATCCTGATTTGCCATTGTTGTATTAAAAATTCTTTTGACGTTATGTTTAAGTGAAAAACTCAGGAGCAAATTTAAAAAGAGACTATCTCTTTTTCTGTATTCCGTGTTGGTTAGACTGGCGCATGTTTTGTATTGTCGGGGATACGGAGGCAACGTGGTCATAGGTTTTGGCTGCACGTTTTGTTTTCTATACTTCCCACAGCGCTTGCAACTTGCCAACTGTCTCTCTACTGCCAATACGTCTAACGTAAGTTTCGGATCCTCCTTTCCCTTAACTACCTTCTTAATCGGTTCTGTATTCATAGTTTTGAGCATATCTTTGTTAAATTTAATACTATCTTTGTTGTTTGTTGATTTCTCTTTCTTTAAATCAACAAAAACTTTTACTAGTTCGCATTGCTTGCGTATTTGTTCGTCATATCTCTGTTTATTAAGATCATATTTATGTTTATCTATAGTTAATGTTCCTGTTTGGTTTTTTATACAATTAATAAAACCATAATCGACAATAGTCGCTATGACAGCGAGTGATAATAGTATTATTGTAACGAGTATTAGAAGAACTGCTCCAGTGTCATATTTAACATCGTAATACTCTTCGATGTGCCTTAAAGAAGTGATTTTAACGGACCTGGGTATCGTTCCGTTCGACTTTAGATTATCGTTAAGCATTATTGAGAAGTTTACGAGAGATTCCACATCCTCGGGTGAACAGGATCGAGGCAAACATAGACCGAGAACTATATCGTATGGCTGTAAGAACAAAGATCATTTTAGCTTAATTAGAATAGAATGTTTCGTAAACAGCAAATAGAGAAGTTATGCTACCTTTGGGAGTTTAAACTTTGTAATATTGAGAGAAATTTCCACGGCAATGTATGCAAGTCGATGTGTGGGCACGTCGTCCAGATATGTGCTTTGTGTCAACGCTCGCTTTTCATCATAACCCGGCCACGCGTGAGAATCTATAGAACAAAATACCATTGTTTTTTCTATACATTGATTTATGTGAATGTGTTAAACTTAAATAGTAAACTTACGATCATTAAAATCCCTTTCTCGTCGGACAAATCCGTTGATTCTATTTCGCTCAATATTAGATACATGTTTCTGATCCTAAAAATAAATACAGCGCGTGTTTTATACACTTTTTTGGTATTTGTAACACTAGGTAACTATTTATCTTACAGATTTATAGTGAGTACTTACCAATCGAAAACAAAGGTCTTTAGATCCGAGCCATAGACGGTTCCCTTGAAAGAAACCCGACTGATACCTTCCTGATGCATCAACGGCTAAAATTTATACTTTAAATTTAAAAGAAATGGAAAAAAACTACACTAATACTCTTTTTAACAAGCCTTATCTAACTAATATTATGAATACGAAAGTTTAGAGGGATGGATGCAAGGATGTTTGTTAGAGTTTGTTGCCTAAACGGCTGAACGGACCTCGATGTAATTTGGCATAGATGTAGTAGATAGTCTGGAAGAACACATAGGGTACTTGCTTTTGTTTTCTTTAATTCCACGTAGTCGGAGTTGCGTGCAAAAGCTAGTTGAATAATAAAAAATACGAGCCAAAGAACTTAATTTTGTTGTCTACCCCTAGGACATAGAGCATGGAGTTCTTGGCGCATCAATATTATTTATCGGGTTACTAAACTAATCAATTAATAAAACAGATTGCTCGTTAAATGAACGTAACCACTCGTAATACATGAAAAAAAAACAAAGAATTCTCGAATGATTTCGCTTTCAATGCTTTTTTATCGATCGTAAATAATTGAGAGCTCTCACTGATTTATTGCTGAATTCGAGTGTGCGACTATAACGTTTATTGTTTACAACTTACAGCGTATATTTGAATACAAAGACAAGACGCAGTTTGTCGTTAATTATGCGTAAAATGAGATCACATAAGAGTTTACACGCACGCTGTTTACGGACGAGCAAATATATCCAAAGAACAGGAGATGCGATTCATTATATGTAGTTTAAATATACTTCATGAATACTTTTTTTTTATATTATAAGGTGGCAAACGATCAAGCGGCCATCTCAATCCGCCGAAATTGCGAAGCGACCGCTGCCCATAGCCATCCATTGCAGATGCGTTGCCTACCCTTAATCGACGGAGGAGGAGACGCACATAAAGAGGATATTTCCCCTTCCTATGCGTCTCCTCTACCGTCAAATCCATTTTTCCTTCCTATTCTTTCCTCTGAAGAAAAGGGTGGAAAGGAAAAGGGACTAAAATGCCTCCGGCACCACAGTCATCAGACGAATCGCGGAATTGCTCTAACTTCACGCCTGTCTTCTGTGTGGTATTTCACCGGTCGAGCCGACCCATTTGTGCGAAGATATTAAAGCGGGCTCCACCGCTGTTAAGACTTAGTAACACATTCTTATATGAAGGAGTAAGAAATAAATAAAAATGAAGAAGTATTATTTAATCACCGGAATACGGTTACCTGATTTTTTTTACTTACTGCTATATGCCCAAGCCCGGCCTTCCACGAGCGCCTTGTAAAGCACGCTCAAATCATCCCAGCACTCATGGTCAACGTTCACATGCACTCCGTTTATTATCTTTGGCCAAACCAACGACAAAAAAGTCGGATCATAGACAATAAATAGATTCTCAAAAACGTCATTCCGAGTTCGCGCGCTTTTGCTCGACTTCGAATGCGGTTCTTTTTTTGTATTATGATGGCCAGTATGCACTACAGATAATAATACGAGAAAAATTAAAAAAGCAGTGCTTTTGTTCATTTTTTTTTAATCTTAAAATTGAACACAAAATCCAACACGTGCGGACTGTTGGCGGTCATCAACTTCAATAAAGAGATCGCTCGCTCGCGCGGCAAATCATCTCTGAAGTTAATTCATATAGACAAGCGAGTCTCGTGCAATCATTTCTAAAATCCCAGGAACGTTAATCGATGTTCATTTGCCTTTTAATTTATTCAAACACGACATGAAAAGTGTAAGCAAATGTTGTACTTTATTAATTTCTTTCGTAAGATTAGATCTTCGAGATATCTTGCGACAAAATTGTAAGCGCCGTTTTTTACCATACGCAATTATAAAAATCGAGTTTTTTTCTTAGCTTGTGTGCTTTTCAGGATTCCAAATATTATAAAGTTATAGAAGGAACAATAAAAGGCACATTCGAATGTTATATAATGAATATTTATTACATGTCAAAAGACTGTAAGTTATACAATTACATTATCTGGTGTACTTAATAGTAAATACAATTAGCTAGATTTATCTGATACTTCGACATGTCACTGTTGTCTGTAGGACGCTCACACACACACACGACACAAGACGTACGTCACGCGCACGACACGAACACATCACGCGCACGACGCGGGCACGAACACGCGCACGACACGGGCACGGCGCGGCCGCATTACATCTGCCGCAGCCGTTTATTCGGCCGCTGTCCGTCGTTCATGAAGCCGCCCTGGAATATATAAATTATCGTTAATTCAAAATTTTACACATTCTAACCTATGGAAATTAAATAGAAATTCAGATGAGGAATATGTATTCCTAAACTAACAAAAATAAAAAAATTTGTACGTAAACAGTACGATAATATTTGCACCACTTAAACGAATTAATTTTATTAGAAAAATGCCTATTAAATAGTTAATAGATACATCGACAAAAATAAATATAACCTACTAATCAATAGGCGATGTCGACCATGAAATTTATAATTGTTGTATAAACAAGTTCTCCACACGTCTATAGGACTGGCTTTTAAATTATAATTGCTGGAAAGCCTCCATTTTATCAATAAAATTATATATCTATACTCTAACAGAAATACTACAGTGAAAGTTATATGAAGCAAGCACACTACACTAACCTAAAATTGAGACTTCTTTAAAATTATTTTCAACAATAAACAATAAAAGTATTAAACACGTTTATTATAAAAATGATCAAAGGCCGCCATACACGGATAGTTTCAACCAATCAATGTTTAACAATCTACCATAAACCCACAAAGTTTACAGTTAAATTAATACTGACAGGATACCGCATGTTTGAACCGTCCGTGTATGGCGCCCTTACACCTGTTTACCTTTGCTATTTCTGCGTGTAAAGTCTACGGGTAGCTCTGAAAAGAATGCACAGAATATATTAATGGCAAAGAGAGCAGACATAATACACATTTCGAGATTTTATTTCAATTCACTGCATTTCTTTGCACATTTTTCTATGCATTCGTTTCTGAATGTTATATTAAAATAAAACATGCAACTCAATACTATTTAAGCGAATTAAAAAACTAGCAAAAAAATACAGTTTTATAGTAAAGTTCTAAATTTGATAATAATTTTGTTAATCTATTTAATAGATTAAAAATAATAATTGAAAAATAATGTTATTTAATAATTAAACAATTAAAACAGGTCACAAATAAGACATTTTAAACATAATATAGTCAAGCATAAAAATAATTAACTAAAAAGCATAACAGAAAAAAAATATTTTTGTCTTATGTTTCAAGTGCAAGCAGTTCTTTACGATAAAGAGGCAATAAGCTGTTATTTCAATTTGTTGTAGTATATTCATGCAATTCTTTAATAATATAGTGTGCAGCTCACCGGGCGGCCCATGAAGGGCTGCGGCAGCATGTACGAGCTGACGGGGGCGAAGCCTCCGCGCGGGTACGACCCGCCGCGGCCCCCGAACCCACG
>JAOCNA010000023.1:8680149-8692579 GCA_026546675.1 Papilio helenus | reverse complement strand
CCATGGGCCCGGCGACGGACGCGGCGCCGTTCGCGGCGGAGGCGGCGCTGCCCGAGGCGCCCTGCCTGTGGGCGGACAAGTACCGCCCGCGCAAGCCCCGTTACTTCAACAGGTACACTCTTCACCCTCTCATAGATATGAGTAAAACAATTGTAATTCTTTAAATTCAATAATTTGCAGGGAATTAATAAAAAATGTTACTGATATAAATGCGAAAGTTTTTGGACGCTTGGCTGGTTGGATGTTGGTTAGAGTTTGTGGCCTAAACTACTAAACGGATCTCGATGAAATTCGGCATAGATGTAGCGGATAGTCTGGAAGAACACATAGCCTACTCACTTTTGATTATTTTTTAAAATTCCATTGACGAAGTCGCGGGCGAAAGCTAGTATCGTGATAACATAATTTTTTAATGGTGCGAGAATTTTTGAAATCGGTCCAGTAGTTTTTGAGTTATTTCAATACGGACAAAAATACAAATCTTTCCCCTTTATAATATTAGTATAGATGTACAGAGAAGTGTCTGCGTGTAATATTGAAAAAAAATCATATGTCACGAACGTGTGCACAGATTATTTTTCTGTCTGTCCGTAAGGCTGCGTTTATTCCAAGTAATTTACGGAACCGCTGGATCGATTTTGACAAGACTTTAACGGAAAACTGATGCACAAGGAAATATTTTAGAGCACTTTTCTAAATTCGCGGTCGAAGTTACTGCAACATTGACAATATCCTAAAAAATGTGAATAACTTAACTTTTTATAACAATACAATATTACTACAATATGTGACAACTATCGCCACTGTTTATAGTAGACCGATCAAACAATAAACATTTACATGCCTCCTTTGAGGAAACAATATGTTAATACGTTACAACCCCTACGGACCAAGATACAAGACTATGAAACACAAAGCATTCTATTGGACATTGTACCTGTCTACAATATATTGCACAAACAATAGTAACGACATTCTCATAGTATAAGAGAAATACAAATCGACCAATCCGATAGACACATTACATCTCCTAAAAAAACTCATTAGAAATATGACTTTTCGTCGAATGGAAAATGAGAATAGATAGATTTATTGGACACCAATACCAAAATTTGAAAAACAATGAAGTACTTCAAAAAATTAGAATTTATAGACCCTGCAAGTATTCTTACTAATCTTATAGCTATGAAAGATACACCAACTGTAAACTAACGCTAGATTCAATTCAAACAATGTATAGAATTTCTTTCAAGCTATGGAGTATTCAAATAAAACTGTATAACAATGACTATCAAGCCACTCGAATGGTGAGTAAACGTTCGCGGCGCATCGCTGAATCGATATCTATAAGCCCCCTCAAATGTTTACTATTGGAAAATATATAGGAACAAAAGAGTAAAGATACTATTGTATTTCTTAAAAGACAAATATTGTCAATACGTTTTTAAAAGGGACACAGAAGAGATAATTTCCTTTACATTAAATGTAGGCAACGCATTTACATTTCAACTTATGACAAATGTCCGAAGGCAACTATTTTAGCGATATCCAATGGCCACTTGTTCGTTTGCCACCTACTATGAAATAAATAGTACAGATAACTAGGGAAATGAATATACAAAATTCCGAGGATTGCAAAATTAGATTAAACGGCAAACTGTTTCTTTATTTTCGTCTTCATTGACTTTGTAAATGTCGACAGTTTGATTGAAACTGTCAGTTGGCTGTTTATGGGCGCAGTCACATTTCGGTTAATGTCTCAAGTTGTGTTATGATCTCCTCGGAGTCCAACACCCCACGTCGCATTGCGGACTGGTGAATGAGGGAGCCGAACTATAAGCCGACTTATAAATTGCTTTAATTTAATACATCGCAACAGCGAAACTGTGGGGGATCCCCGCAGTCGCATTTTTCTCCCCAACACAACTTTGGCACGGACTCATAAATCATACAAGCGTAAACTATAAACTTTTTTTTCCACTTCTAGTAATGTTGTAAGAGAATGTTTTACAGCTCAGTATTAATCACTTTTTTTTTATTATGATGGTTTATCACGTTTTTAAGTTTAAGAAATATTTACAGAACACTTACGTTCTTTTCTAACTCATGTACTATGTGAACTAGTCCTTGTAAAAATGTTTTACTCACTATGCATTAAAGGTGTTCGAAAATTCCAATCCACTCTTGTGAGTGATATCGCTTATGAAATATTGCTAGCGGCAGCGTGTTGGAGCTGACTCAAAGTGACTGTGTTACCGTCCATGTAGATCATTCTGATGCACTGTTCTCTACTCAAAATGAAATTACTCTCGTGCTTTCAGCGCTGTAGTGTGTCACGGAACGTAATCTTTTAGTGTCGTGTTCAATTTAAATAAATCTGTCCAATAACGAACATTTTTTAATTATATGGATTGTGACTTTCTAGTTGTCAATTCACTATTTGTTGCTTTGATATTGATAGATTATAAAATAATTTCAACAAGAACGTTTATTTTTTTAATAATGGATATTTGCAATTTAATGGATGTGAAAGCAAGTGTTTTGTATTGACAAAGTTTATAGTTTTACGGTGACAGTTTTAACTTACATTTTCAGTAAATATGAAGACGGGAAAGTACACATAGTCTGTGCGGGTTCAGTTTAATTGGATCTCTGCGTCACGGCAATATCGCCGACGGCGACGAATTACTCTTTTGTTAGCACCAAAATGCCGGAGAAAATTGACGTGACTACTACGAATATCATACATTCCTACAGCCCGTTTCATCGCTATGAAAGGAAATAGGAATACTACATATGAATGAAGAAACTGACTGACTAATCTAATCATCAATCGACGTTGAGACCTGAAAATTTGGACACAGTTATCTGGATCTACGTAGACGAGCACGAAGAAAGGATTTTACAAAACTCATTCCTAAAAATCTAAACTTGGAAGTGAAAGTTACTTGATAATTGTTGTTAACACTTTTTAATGCAAACGATTAATTATAAGCATTTCAGAAGTTTTTTTAATTTATTCTGTTATGATCTAAAGTGGGAAATAAAAATTTCTTCTTAGTTAAGATCCACGGAAACAAAAGCTTGGAAACTGATAAATCTATTTTAAGAGAAACTTAACATTATAACTTACGTTCATTCACAGCGAAACACAGTTACTTTATAAATTTTTTTAGCGTGTTCGAGAGATTTAATCAAAGACACGGCAATGCTGGCTCAAAAACTGTACATTTTTTTTTTTCATTAAGAAGTTACAAGTTACTTATTTCGTGGTAAATTATGAAATAAAATATTACAGGAAAATGTGAAGAGAACTACAAGTCGTATGCGGTGAATATACTCGCTGCTAGAAAACTATTTATAAAAGAAACTGATGAATGCAGTTGCTTTACTACGAAGCTTAAAGAGAACCGCCTTGTAAACTTGTTGAGGAAATATATTACGTCGCGAACACAATACTTGGAATTTAATGTAGTGTTTCAAACTTATACATATGACAAATACAATTTAATTGTGACTGTTCTTTATTTTTTATTATTGTTGTTGCACCTTCTTATGCTTGCTTCAAAGTGCACTTTTCACTTATTTCATAATAGTGTTAAACAGTTTGATCTCATTCAAGTAAAGCCTTAAGTAATAATAACTTAGAATACATGCATCGAAGTATGTATTTTGTACTGTGTTTGATAAATAAATTGAAAAAAAGTTTTCTCTGTTAATAGTCCCTTTTCCTTCTGACGGATTTAAGTGACATATTCAATACTCAAGCAAAATTGTTGAAAATCTACGGAACTTTATATTTGTCCATGTGTCTCAAGACTCGTCGACACAAGAATAGATATTTAATACATAGGAGAAGATAGCAAATGGACATCATGTCAACTTGATGGCCTTTGTGCTAACCCTTTCAATGTCATTAATGTCCATTATCTCTAAGATGTTTGACTCACCTGAAATATTATATGCCAATAAATTACTACAGTTATTATTTTGGTCCGATATGATTATACAGTAAGAAAAAAAACAGTATACATTTTATACTAATTTCGTACAATTTTATGAAATAGCTGTTGCACGTGACTTCGTCCAAGTGTATTAAAATTTTAAAAAAATATAGCATACGTTACTCAGCGATAACGTAGCTTTTTAATGGTAGTTTTTTTTATATCAATCCAATAGTTTTTGAGTTAAATAAAAAAAATCCTAATATACAAATCTTTCCTCTTTATAATATTATAGATTGTATATCTTTTGTCAGACTATGATAAAATGATCTAATTATTTAACTATTGTATTCTAGTATCAGGATTTATCTAAATACTAATCTTCAGTAAATAAATTATACGTAATACGTGTGATATAGTGGGCGATTATAAATAAATACCCACACCATACTGTCATCCGTCACCTGACTATTTACACTAATCCAATTAGTGTGACCGTACAGCTGCAGACAAACAGGCTTTTCAATCATATCAGTGTAAATATTTTGGTAACATATCATCATTTATTTCTACAACATTATAATTTCATAGCTAAGTGACTTCTGATTACTCTGAATCAATATCTTAGGTACAAATTTATAAACTGTTTTATTATTGACTAGCTGTTGCTCGCGACTTCGCCCGCGTGGAATTAAAAAATATAGCCTATGTTGCTCACAGATAAATTACCTTTCTAACGGTGAAAGAATTTTTAAAATCGGCCCAGTAGTTTTTGAGTTATTTCAATACATACATAAACACAAATCTTTCCCTTTTATCACATTAGTATAGATTTAGATAATAATATAGATAAAAACTATAGATGGAGTGTTTTAAATAAGTTTTACGCGTGATTGAGAGTAGAATTTCCAAATGTAATTTAGACAACGATAAGAAAATTTACCCAAACAAAAGGCCTCCAGAGATCTCTTGCCCAATCCACTGAGTGGCATAAACAAGAAACTGAGAACCCTGGAGGTCTTTTTTGCTTACACGTAACTATTTTTTTTTTTATTATAAGGTGGCAAACGAGCAAGCGGCCACCTCAATCCACCGAAATGGCGAAGCGAACGCTACCCATAGACATCCGCAATTACAAATGCGTTGCCTACCCTTCCTATGCGTCTCCTCCACTGTCAAATCTACTTCTCCTTCCCATCCTTTGCTCTTAAGAAAAGAGTGGAAAGGAAAAGGGACTAAAATTAGGCATCCGGCACCACACTCTTCAGACGCAACGCGGACTTCCTTCCACTTCACGCGTGGTATCTGTGTGGTCGTGGTATTACACCGGGTGAGCCGACCCATTTGTGCGAAGATGTTAAAGCGGGCTCTACCACTGTTAAAGTAACATGAAATCAGATATCATGCCAGCTTGCAGAGACTGGCATGCAAGTTAGCGTTCATGACTGTAACACGTGCCATGGCTTGCAATTGTGCCAGCTTGCATGTGTATTCCAAGCCTAGTACACAAGACAGCAGTTTTGTTCTGTTTCGTGTCGTCATCATTGCATATACCTTTATAAAATCAATAGAATTATAAAAAAACAAAAGCAAGTAGCCTATGTATTCTTCAAGACCATCATTTACATCTATGCCAAATTTCATCGAGATCTGTTCAGCCATGGATGTAATGTCGGTCACTTAATCACTATCCTGGCTTATCCGTCTACGGACGAGGTCGGGATGGTGCTTAAGTTGGCCGACATCTGTTTAAGAAAATAGTTATATTACTGAGTTTTCTTTTCTTTAGACTTATGGGGCGTTATGGTCGCTTCGCGACAAAGCTCTCTGTAAACGAAAATAAAAAAAAATCTGTTCAGCCGTTTAGGCTACAATCTCTAACAAACATCCATCCAAATTTTCGCATTTATAATATTAGTAAGATTTCGTTCTTCACCGGTTGTTACAATCAAGGAAATAAAGTGGATTTTAGTGCATTTTTATGACCCGTCAGTGTGTCGTTAATTAAATTGTGTGCGTGTATTTGCGGACGGCTGGCGCATTAGAAATAGCGCGTGTGATTTAAATGCACTCAAATTTATAGCCCTGTCCCGCTTGTGACGTCAGTGGCCACCTGACTGGCGAGTTCTCTGATCTTGCATTTGTATTTTATAATTAGTTTAACGCGAACTCAATGCGTTATTAAGTAACTTAGTAAGCATACAGTGCAAATATAGCCTATGTTACTCACTGATAACGTAGCTTTTTAATGGTGAAAGAATTTATGAAATTGGCCCAGTAGTTTTTAAGTTATTTCAATACGTACAAAAATACAAATCTTACCTCTTTATTATATTAGTACAGATGATCTACATCTATGCCAAATTTGATTGTAACCTGTTTATCCATTCAAACTTTCGCATTTAGTAGTGAATTTAGATATGACGTCTGAACTGTGCGTGTAGAACTTTAGCTATACATTTAAACTGACAGTTCAAATGCCGAAAGTGTGTTCAGTGTTAACTGTGCAGATAGACTGTACTGCTAAAGTAAGAGCGGGCGCACACCTTTGACTAAACTATTGCACAAATGTGCGATTGTCGATTGTTTCGCAGTCACTTCAACTGTTTATTTGCACAACTAAAAATCGAGTAGTGTTCACCTCCATATAAGCTTATAGGAACCAAAGCGAGACTAAACAGTTAAGATGAGATATGATGAAAACAAATGAATTGCAATTCATGAAACGCGCGTCGTATCTTGTATATAAACATCGAGCGATGATTTCATATATTTATTTTTGTTACGATATCTCAGATTTACAGCACAGGAAGTATACTGCATTATACTAACTGATGATAAACAAACTGGCATGGAAGATATGTTACGTCCGATGCATATTAAAAAAAAAAGATTGAATAAAAGAAAAATAAAACATTCCATGGTTTTAGTTTTTAATTTTAAGTGCCTGAAGCCTAATTTTGTGTCTCGTTCTCTTTTTTATAAGGAAAGTATGGATATGAGAAAAGTGTATTTGACAGCGGAAGAGACACATGGGAAGGGGAATATCCTCTTTATGTGCGTCTCTACCGCGTCTGCAATTGCGGATGTCTGTTTATTTTATACTTATTTTAAATCTAATATTGTTAAAAATGAACTTCTATTTCTGAAATGTCAAATACAGTGATGACATTTTTTAATAAATTATATTAATTAAAAAGTTAATTCTAAAACACATTCTATTTTTAAAAATACATAGCACATTTTCCCACCTTTCATATTTATTTTTAATTATTTAATGGCTGCACAGCCAAGCAGCCTGTGCCCATGACGTATTAAAAATAAAATAACCTAGTTTCTATAATCTATGACAGGTAGGGGCGCTGTCAGCGCGACATTGATTTTCCCGCCACGGCGCGCCTGCAATGCGGCCTTACAAATAGATTTATTGCATTGATGTCTCTCGAGCGTCTACCCGAGGATCTGAAGCTAGTCATTATTTTAAAAGTTTCACCGGAAAACTATTTATTGCTTGCCAGTGGCTTGCAATCCAGGTTCATAAACAAACTCGTGCAATGAAGAAATATAGTTTCCTTTTACATTTTATTATCTGGATTAACTCTAAAAATGCACATGGAAATAGTTATATTAAATTTCTATTGAGATGACTTGCAAATTAATTTAATTAATTTTATAAACACGAAAGATTTGTATTGTATTGTAATAACTCAAAAACTACTGGACTGATTTCAAAAATTCTTTTACCATTAAAAAGCTACGTTATCACTGAGTAACATAGGCTACATTTTTACTATTTACGAGGACGAAGTCGCGATGCACAGCAAGTTTTAATTTTGTAAAAAACCTAAAAGTTGTGGATTTTCTAATTCAATTTCCTTAGCTACATTAAATTCTGAGATTTCACTCTTAAGCACAATGTTTACAAAGCGTTGCCATAAGTAATCTTGTTGTCTATGGCCAGACACCTCGGGGCAGCTGCTGTCGCACGCAGCTGCGGACGCGCGCGCACACGACCACTATATGTTCGCGCTTGACCTCAAGCAGGATCTCCTCGATGTTAGTACAGTACTAATATTTTTCAACTACTACGTTCGACATCCTTCTAAAATCTTTAAATCGACTAAGAAGATAATGTCTCGTGTGCAGGAGGGCGGCGGGGGTGAGGGCGAGGGCGCGGAGCAGCTGTGCGTGGACGCGGCGCAGTTCGGCAGCGCTGCGCGCTTCATCAACCACAGCTGTCGGCCCAACCTGGCGCCCGTACGCGTATTCACAGACGTACGAGACCTGCGCTTGCCCAACGTCGCACTCTTCGCGCTCAGAGATATCGCCGCCGGCGAGGAGCTCACGTAAGATAATTCATTAAAAGAACCTGATCGATATACGAGCTGGATACGATCGATGTTCGTTCGTCATCACCAATGCCTTCCGCAAAATGCGGTCCTCTGCATACAGCTCCTCCTACTTCGATACTTGTTCGTCAATACTGAACTACTATAGTCCAGCAAGGATATCTAGCCCGGTGAGAGACGTTACTATCGGTTGGTTTTGTCAAAAAATCAAAATTAATGTAGAAAATTGCACGAACAGAGGGCGTTAGTGTGCTACCAAAATATAGTTTCACTAACGTCCACCAGGTCGACTATCCTTGTCGGTCTATACTTTAAAATTCATAATTTTTCACAGATTCGACTATGGTGACAAATTCTGGTCGGTCAAGTCTAAGTTTATGAAGTGCGAATGCGACGCCCCGGACTGCAGATATCCCACCAAGTCTATTGAAGAATAAATGTCTACTTTGTAGCAGATTCTTTTTAGTATGTTTAAGCAAAATATTTACCTTGCTCTGTAAATATTTTATCTATGAAATCAGTATTTATTACTTTTGTAAATATTTATATCTATTCTCAACACAAATGAAATAAAAAAAATAAACAAAAGGAGTTTTATTAAAAATAATTTATTTGTATCCCGATGGATTTACTTTGTTTACATTTTGTTGGTAAATCGCATGCGATGAAAAAAAAAATGTTTATTTTTATAAAATAACGAATGTATTAAAATAAAAGTTATTTACCGCGCTCCCCGAGTGTCTTTTTTTTATTTTATATTATTTCCTCTTTATAAAATAGACAATTATGGTGCTTGTATAGTCTTTGACTGTTAATCTTTGATGGAAAATGACAACTTAATCTTTGATCATATTTCAAATTGTTTTCAACGGTTTGTAAATATATCAAGATTTGAAATTTTCTCATAAATGTTTTCTCTCCAATGTACTAAAAGTTTATTAAAAGTGTTAATTGTAGTGAAATTCGTGCGATAAATAAACTGAGAGTACAGGAAACCATGACTGAAAACACGGAATCCAGTATTAATAGCATCAAATTAGCGCCGATGCCCATGTCGACGTTGATTGCGAATTTATGGCCTTTGCAGACACAGGACTTTACACCGGATTCTAGTTTTTCATCCTGCGATAGTGATGAATCAGACTGTGAAACTATTGCAAAGAAAAGTCCCAACGTTCCAAAATATACGACTCCAACGCATAAATTACAACCAGCCAACAACTACACATCGGATAAAAAATTAAGGTCTACCAACAAAGAAAATACTTTTGAAAATTGGTTAAAGTCGAGTAAAACAAATCCAAATAAAGAGAATAGGATTATCCAAAGTGTGAATAAAAATGCTAAACTGTATCAAGGACCATCCAAAGAAACTACTAAACGTTCTGCGTTAACTCCACAACAAACAAATATACAAACGCAGGAAAAAATAAATACAGCTATAAAAAAAACTCCAGAAGCATTAAAACAACAACAGCAGAGACTTAAAAGTGCGACGCCTAAAATTAAATCTGGCATTCGACACTACACCCCTGGCTCTTCACGGAAAAGTCAGGCCAAAACACTCGTACAAAATGTAATACAAAATAAAAAAGATAAAGTTAGATGTGAATTATTCTCTAGTGAACACAAAGATGAAGTACAGACAAAGCCCGGCAATAGGGCAGCAAATTTGTTTGCAACACCTGCACCAGCGCCGGCAGCACCACACACTCCAGCTGCAGTTTCCGCAACAAGTTCACTAATTTCAACTCCAAAAGTAACTTCAGTGCCAGCATCAGCTGCTAAGTCAATCACAGCGTCAACCAGAGTGTTAGTCCCAGGATCAAATGCATTGCCAATCCCAGTCTCAGCTGCTGCTTCAGTCTCAGTGTCAGCTCTGGCACCAATACCAGCACCAATTCTAGTCTCAGCACCAGTGTCAACACCAATCTCGGCTTCAATTTCTCAACCAATGTCAGTACCTATTTCTGCCCCAGTCCCGGAGACACCATTGAACAGGCGGCTCATGCCTATTGCATGTGTGCCCACCCCATCATACCCTGAGGGTGTGAAAGGGTATAACACTAAAGTAACTTTTAACACAATACAAGTTAAAGATAAAAAATATTTATTGCTTAAAAAGTTAGGTGTAGGTGGCTCCAGTGAAGTTTATAAAGTAAGTTGTACAATCCAGTACTTAATATTTTCATTTGCATTGTTATCTCCAATTTAAATGTAAAGACAGAACTTTCATTAATCACTCCCGTTTTGATCCCACAATTGATTGTTATTTTTTAACCAAAATTAACTGTTACATGCAGAAGTTTCGCTGATGATGTCATGTGTTAACTAATACTGGGCAAACAAACACAGGGCACTGTTGGTGTTTTTCGAACCTTCTCCACATGGCTAATAAATATTGCATTGCAGGTGGTAGAGTTGGGCACAACAGGTGAATATGCAATGAAGACTGTATACCTCGGTTCAGACCAGGAGCTGGCTCAGGGCTATGTGAACGAGGTGCGCCTTCTGCGGGAGCTGCAGGACTCCATACGAGTCATACGATTGTATGATTAGTGAGTACTTCAAATTTAATTTTAAACAATGTAACAAAAAATATGATAGTTTTGATGACTTGTAGGCTTGCAACTAAAGTTATGCAAAATTAAATCTATGTAAAGTATCTATTTAATGTTTTTATGTTGTTTTAGTGAATATGACCGCAGCAACCAAGTGTTGCGCATGATACTGGAGGCGGGCGAGACGGACCTTGCCGCGTTACTGCGCGACCGCGGCGCCGCGCTGCCGCCCGCGCTGCTGCACAACTCGCAGCTCGACCACCGCAAGGTACGCGGCGTCGCGTGGTGCCGTGTCGTGCCGCGCGGTGTGGGGTTGTGTCGCGTCATGTAGTGTGCGCGTGCGCAGGTGCAGCACCCGTCGGCGCTGGGGCTGGAGGTGGGCTCGGAGATCCACGTGAAGTACTTCGGGCGCGACCCGGTGTCGGGGCAGATGCGGCTGTCGCGCAAGGTGCTGACGGGGCCGCCGCCCGCCGCGCCGCGCAGGCTCGGCCGGAGCTAGCGCCGCGATCGCCTAATTCTTTTTATACATACTTTGTATCAAAAAAAGTCATCCTATGACGTTCGTCTGACACACAAAAGATTACAAATTCCAAGATAGTGAATAAATTTAATGTAAAAAAACTATTTTTATTTCATTTGTAATTATGATAATATCTACAAGAGTTTCCATGTTACCGGTTCTCACAAAAATAAATAAATAAATCATACTTCCATTTGATACTTATTTACTATTTGCGGAGCGCTATGAGTATTTGGTATAAATATATAAATGAAACGCATAATTATTTTATATATTTATTTATTGCAAATTTTCTGTACAATCTAAGTAATATAATATTGTATCACAAAGGGACGTTTTGTCGAAGGCACTATAGTACTCTTATATAACATCTAACAACAAAGTGATTGTCAAAAAATAAAGGAGACGACGTCGACTCCTCGCTAACATTATTATTATTTTTAAATAAATAAAAAATATTAATTACAAAAACTTGAACATGTCAAAAGCCATACACGACGTTTATTTAATACTCGCAGTCTTTGATTTCGTTGTGACTACACCTTTACCACTATTTACAATATTCCATCAAAATAATTGCTTTATTCATATAGAAATAGGAATATGCTCTGCGCAGAGCCTCGTGCTACATACTAAACTACAACATACAAAGCACAATCATAAATAACAAAATAAACAACTAATATATCTCTGCGGTGAGCGCTCGGCCACAGACAAACGTTTTGCTTATACCAACCATTCAATTATAATTATCTTTCATTTCTCTAAATTAAACACACAAAAATATGTAAACGGTTCGCTTCGTATGGACTAATATCAATTTTGTCATGATCAATAAATCATCGGCAAGGGGGGGGGGTCGCAGCCCTGGCAAGAATATCATGTGGCAGCCCCGCGGGCCCCGCGCCCACACACCTAGCATTTACCTAATAATGTATAAATCTCTGCAGTTGGTAAGTAATCGTTTAATAGATTATCAAGAGGAATATTTTGTGAAACGCTAATCTTCTAGACGTGCTTCTAAATTATATCTAAATGATACGTTAGTTTAAGTAA
>JAOCNA010000023.1:8641341-8651876 GCA_026546675.1 Papilio helenus | reverse complement strand
AAACCTACATAGATGTTAAAATTATAAAATCGGTGCACTTGACCTTCAATATATTTTAAATATGTACTATACAATTAATCTCCGTATGATAAGATAATGTAATACAACATAAAGGTTTACAGCATATTCTAATTATACAAAAAAAGTAAAGTAACGTAAAAAAAAAATGTTAGATATATTACCTGTTCACGACGCTCCTGGATATCCTCGGCTGTTTCGAGGATTTTCACCTCCTTAGGTGGTGGGATCTGCTCCATGATTAAAGCAGCTATAACAAAAGAAAATGAAAGTATTTAAAATCTAGTTAATGTATTTCATAATGGCAAAATAAGATTTTAGTCAGAGGGCAACTCTTAAAACAGCAATATAAGGATATCATCTAACAAAAAACATTAAATAACATTTCACTTAGTATGAGTGACATTTGGAACCAAATTACCTTAATTATAGTATTTATTTCCTAAACCACAGAATATGTTACATGATCACTTGAGGAAAAGAAAAATATCACACTTATTACTTTTAATAGGACTTTAAGCCGTGAGAGTTAATTACATGAATTAGCAACAGCAGCATGTCAATAAAGGTCAGGCCACACTGACATCACACTAAGTATTACATCACATGGCCTTGTGAGTCATGTTAGAGGCAGACAGAAAAGAATTTGATAATCATAATGTTTTGATAGGAAGGCTAGATTAATATAATGAAGTCTTGATAGAAAAAGAAATTGTGTCAAACTTATTTTTCTTTTATTATTTCAACTAAAACATGAAAGCATGAATGTGCAGTCTACAATATTTATAAAGATGTTTTATATTAATTTGGAGCATTCAGATCTGATTTATAACTTTTATTCCAGTCAACATAAATTAAAATAAAGATAAGAAATGAACTGATAGCAAAGGATACCAACTCAGTGTAATCAATATTCAAGTTAATGCAATTAAATACAGAGTCAAGAAACCTATCAAGTGTACTGGTAGGATACACCTACAATGTTTATATTAAATACCCATTTGATAACAAAATCTTATTGGATAGTAATGTAACAGCATAATTGCAAATCTTTAATTTATGTAATTACATGAAAAGATTTAATTTGCGCTAAAGAAAGTTTAAGAATACCTAATCAATATTTGTATGGTGCAGTGCAGTACTCACTATCGACATTCAGACCGCGATATCTTGATACAACACAGAATTATCAATTAAGGATGAAAGTACATGGGCGAGGCGAACGCCGTCGATGTTCCAGATTCCACGGCCCGATACGCACGCATCAACGCCGCCGCTGGTAACAGCCGGCGTACTTACGCTATACCTACCTTTATCTATACGTCCTGCTCTCTTATATACAATGACGTAATGCTCCAAAATAAACCAAATAAGGATTATAGGATAGGCTATAAATAGATTTCTTCAGAAATTAAAATGTATATAGTTAGCTCTTCTTAACTTTGGCTAATCGTTAGAAACTATTTGTCAAACGAGAATATTTTGAAAGTATGATTTATTCAAAATGAAAATACATGGGTGTGTCAAAGATAAGCGGTTGCTGAACTTGCACATACTAGATGAAGATTAATGTTGTACTTATAAATATAAACCTTACCCGAAGCTTCGTCAGCTAATAATCCCACAAACTACTGGTATTTTATCACTTTTAGCAAAATTTAATAAAAATTCGTTCGTTCGACATACACGTCGCGTCACTCCACTTTACACAATGTTGCTATTAAAACAACGATATGTTTGCCAGCTGATTATTGATTGACCTATTTCGAATAGAAAGCTTGAAGAATGTTTAAATAGTAATCTAAAATGAAAACCATATTAGATATAACTGTAATGAGATTTTAAGAAGCTGTTATGTTTACTTGGGACAAATATTAAATTAATTTTGTTAAAATTCCATCACAATTTGACGTGAAGAATTTTGAAAGCTACAAGTGTCAGTTTTTCAATATGGCTATACCAAGAATCAGTTGTCAAATTTATTTTATCCAGCGGAGGAGGTTGTCGTGTTTGTTGTATCAATTTGTATGTCAATTATCAATTAACCCTTGTTAATAATGGCCTGTTGATTATTAAAAAGCAGTGCTTGGAGCAAATATTATCGATGTGCAGTGAAGTGTGTGTGTAAATAATGGCTACCGGCGGTGAAGAGCTGTGGCGCGAGTGCGCGTCCTGGCTGACGAGATGTGGCTTGCTGCGTCCGGACCACAAGGCAAATTGGGAGACGAGTACTATTCACGACTTGGCTTATACATTGCGCGACGGTGTATTACTATGCAATTTATTAAACGTGTTACATCCTGGTTGTATCGATATGAAGGACGTAAATCAGCGACCGCAAATGGCACAGGTATGCTGGCAGTAACGATAGCATTTTGCGTATAAAAATTAATTAATCGATAAAATATGCCTTACTGGTTTCTACCACTGTAGATGAGCTGTTTAAATTATCCATTGTTACTTCGGAAATTCTAGTCTTTATGCTGTTCAGTTACGTTTGAATTCATACATAGAACACTATCCCATATATTGCTTACTTCAAATATAACTAATATAGAACCAAGTGCTACTTGAACAGAATTGTCCATATCTATCACATGGATGTTAATTATGCATGCAGCAGTGTGTAGTGTTTGGTCCCATTCATGTTGTGTAAAGTATTACAATTCAATGAATATATTCCGCTGTTATCAGTGGCATGAATGAATGAGGGAGTATTTCATTTACATATTCACTTTATTAATGTTATATGCATTTGTTTTATTCCAATGATAGCATCTACACTTTCGTCTATAATCAGCATTTCTTGATAACTCATAGATTAATTTATTTCTTTTTATTTATATGTTGATTATGCATAGACTAAGAAGTAGGGTGTTTCCTGTTAGGCCAATCGGCCCATTGATCTATTTGGATTTTTTCCCCATTGGACCGATTGATTGTATGGATATGATTAGTCCAATGGGAAATAAAAACGCAATGGTTGAATCAAACTGTGGTCTAATAGGTTCATTAGGAAATATCCAAGAAGTATGTCTTTAAAATTTCATATCAATTACAAGGTTAAAAGTCAATTGTTATCAATAAACAATTTCTGTTTGTTTTATACCTAGGGTTAACATGTTATTTTAACTGCATTGATTAGTTTCATTCCGTTATCTTAAATTAAATATTGTAGCAAGAAATATTCTGTCAGTAAGTATATGTTTAGAATTGATGTTACAATATTCCATAATAACATTCCTATAATATTTGATTTTAATAATTATTGCTAAAATGATATAAATAAGTTACTTATTGACTGAGTAATAATCAGCATTGTGTAATAATTCTGTTTTTTTTTTTAAGTTCTATAAGATTTCTTACGATTCACATTTTAGTATATTATTATTATCATGAAATCAATTTTTTTTTAAAATGTTATTTGGTTAATCACATAACTGAACAGCAACTTCAAAAATGTATCAAAAGTGACCTTTCACTTAGATTGGATATGTAATAATTCCTCCAAATAGTTTTGTTAAACAATAATAATTTAGTAAATTATTTAATTACAGTTTCTGTGTATGCGAAATATAAAAGTATTCCTGCGGACTTGCCATGAAGTTTTTGAATTACGAGAAACAGATCTCTTTGATCCATCAATGCTGTTTGATCTGTCCAATTTCCACCGAGTGCTGTGTACACTGGCTAAACTCAGCCAGTGCCCTAAGTCGTTGGCTAAAAATGTTAAGTAAGTAATGTTTTGCACAGTTATACATATTATGTGTGTTTTTCTCTCTTGTAAACATCAGTTGATAGAATGTTATTTCACGAAAATAATAAATTATTGATCTTAACTAGTTAATAGTAATTTTTACCTCTTTTTAATTACAGAAATAACACATTTTTCGGGAACGTTTTAATTTAAAATTACAGTGAATTAAATTATTTACAGGCCATTCTCAGCTCACCGAACACAATCTGAAGAAGACATATACAAAGATCTGCAGTCTGTGTAAGTACTTTCATATTAAGTTAACAAAAGTGTCCACTCTACGATTCTATGTAATATATTATCAAATTATAGTAGTGCAAACATGTCTCTCGAAGTGGCACAGTACGATGCCAATGAGCCCGAGGAGAGGCCCGCCGAAGTCCCCTGGGTGCAGTTTACGATACCCAGTGCGACCTGCGAGGACAGAGTCGAGGAGATATATGAAGACCTGTGCTATGTCAAGTTCACCTCCGCTATGCCCGAGGTGGCCATTCCATTTTACATTCTTATCATGTTCACACACTAGCGCACGCGCCTTGGAAAAGATAATGTTATGCAGCCTTACGTAAGGTTGTGTTCAACACTGATTATTCTTTCCGGTGATACTATCAACGGTTTTGAATATATTTAATGGAAGTTGAGAGTTTTAAAAATGATACATTTTAAACAATGCGATAATTTCAATTTACATTTTGTATACTCATTTTTTAACTTAGTATTGATTGAAAGGTTGTGATAGGACACCCTCAAAAAATGAGTTGATTACGAGACTCTTTTTCTATATAAATATTTTACTATCTCATTATTTAAGGAGAATTATTGGACACGACGTTATTTTGTTTTCGAACCAATTTTCAGCAGTTTAAACGCACGTTAAAAACTTCATGTAGGCCATGGTAGTGTGAATGGCGCGAAGGTCTGCGTGCGCCGGTGTGTGAACCGTAGCAGCTGCTCCGTATCTCAAATTTGTTTACGCCGTTCTGCATGGAATACGCCAGCTTAAAATAGACGAATGTATAGAAATCGCAAACCTAACACCCCCGCCCATATGTCAGTCAATGAATATTCCTACGTTCGCTTTTATACCTATGCGAATAAATTTAGACAAAAACAGAAATGATATGTTATAAAAATAATCAGCTAGTTTGAGAAATAAAAATAGTCCAAATTATTTTCGCTCGACCGGAGTTAGGATGAATGACCGCAGATTGCTTAATCTATCAACGACTCAATATAGCGTAACGTTTCTTCTTTCTTTGTATGTAATTTGTTTTTTTAATATTCGAGGATAATTTTCCTTTACCTTATTCGAGCACGTTTATTACCAATTTCGGTGATAATATTATTTGACGTACACGATACAATAAGGTCGAAAGCTAGCTATCTACATACAGGCTAAATTATAGCTCCTATGGTGACAGATTTTTGTATGATATCGATGCTAACTGGGTAAGGAATTTAATTCTTTGTCTACGTATAAATAATGAATGTAGTGTTTGCGAGTGCTTCGCGTGCGTGCCCTGTTGCCGGATGTGCGATGTGCGTTCACTCGACAGTCGGCATCGGCTCCCGTATGATAATGATCTAACATTATGAACGCGCACGTGGCAACGGCTTACTTTCTTTGCCACTGCCACACTAGCCCCAAGTGTGGCATATTCTTTTTGCAGCGGAAGTACTGCTGAATGCATTCTATTCATGTCAGAGCGAATTTTGCATCATTACATGCGTTAGTAATTTAGGAATAGTGGTCAATCGAACCTGGACTGTATACTGATGTTCTTGCCTTTTACAGTTTATTTTGTATGAAAGTAAAAAAAAAAAACTATTAGTCTCTCCGCCTATCAAAATTTTCAAAGCATTAAGCAAAGCTCTCAGAGGACATTTGTGGTTTTATGTAGAACGTGAGCAATTTTGTCTTCTATATAATTTTTAAACATAAAGAATAAACCGGGTGTTTTGTTCGTTATTTTTACGTTACCTTTACATAAATATATATCTGTTAGTCTATGTTTCGCCGATGAAAGCAAAATGTATTATTTGTTTACTAAAGAAATCGCCGAGTAAAATGTTTCGTCGGAATTTTCCGTCCATTACGTTTTATTTATAGAAAAACATCGCGATTTGATTATGGAATTAATAATACAACCGATTTACTGGAAATCACTAATACCTGTTTCACGTTTTTACATTTTGTTCGCAATAACAAACATGCTTTGCGATTCAGAGTAAAAAAACAAAGGCATTTCTGAGTATAATTAGACACTTTTTATTTTTTTTCTCATGGCACCAAATCTCAAATTATATAATTTTTAATTAATGTATTGTTTGAGCAACACGCATTGTCGACCAGGTAAAAACCTATCTAAAACCCTCATAAACAGGTCGCAATGTCCTCATAATAATGTCGTGTCTGGTCAAACGATCGGTGGCATTTTGTAGATAGACTGTATATTTTTGGTAAAACCTTCAACAACAATCATTTGCGGTGTTCATGAGAGCATATATTTGCACAATTTGCTCGCTCTCGCGGCTATAAATTGAGAAAATCGAATCGTGTGAGGGCCACATACCCCCGCCCCACCGCCACCCTACCGCTGCCCCGTCGACGCCCACGTGTTGTGCTAAATTCACTTAAGTGCAGTTTTATACCAACTTGCATCGCTATGTGATTAAACTATTCGCTCGAATACCACCGTTTATGTATTACCATGATGATACATCTAATGCATAAAATAATGGCGTTTGTACAACAAATAACAATACTCCATTTACTTACACGGATAGTGGGAGTATTCAAGGCGTTTAGTCAATTCAAGTAGAATTCTGAATCAGCTAGCCGTTGTGTTAAAGAATGAACTGCCTTAAGGCCCAATACAATTCATCTTTTTTACTGTTACGGTATTTTCTAAATGCCTAGTCTTAAAGTAATTTATAACTAAGTCTTGTAATCGATACTTGTCTGTCCGATCTAATTTTAATCCTGTTATAATGGATTTCTAGTCTCAGGGGAGATAAAGGCTGGCAGATTAATTAGGATGCTATATACAGCATTGACATTTACGCCTCCGCGTTTGATCCGTCTCGTCGCAGTCCGTCGGGGATGAGCGTGGGTGAGTGGTGCGGGTACCAGCCTTAATGGATTATTGGAAAAGATCAAGGGTTATTCTAGAAAAGTGTAGAAACATTTTGATAGCAGACGACCTTTTTATAGGTCTGAACGGTAACGATCGGTAAATCCTTTAATGTTAATTAACTTAAATTATCATTTGATATGTCATCGGAAATGGCTTTTGCAAAAATATACAAATCACCATTTTTCATATCGTTACATGTACATCATTTATCTATACCTATACGTACGTATTTTTAGATAAAAAATACTTCACATTAAAATAAATTTTAGTTGCGTTTTTTTTTTCATATTTCATACACAAATCGTACACAATGACTGTACTGTTGATAACGAGTTTTGTGTAAGTTATCATATTTCGAAGTATAACGATAAATTGTCTTAAGTTCTTACACGATAGTGTTCCAGGAACACTCACACGAGTTTGTGCAGGGGAATTTTAACTTGACGAACATGTTCCATGTATAACGGCGTGATTACTTTGTCATGGCAATGTTTAAAGATGACAAATCCTTATTGAAGAAGACGAATGAGAGAGGCTTATTCCAGCATGGGCTAATTATATTCGCTTGGTAGCGTGTGCGACGTACCCGTTGAATTCAGTACTTTGGCTAAGATTTGCATATATTGTTTTCTTTTATATGTAAGAAAAGTCAACTGCTTATAGGGATAGCCATAGAATTGTTCGTCTTAATTTTTCATGAAATTATTTCTACAGCTTTTATTAGATGCAACTTAGCGTTGGCTTATCATAAAAAAACGATGTTGAAATTTCTTTATAGGATCGTGGAGAAGTATTTTCACAGTATTTTCTTTCGACCTACTTCATTGAAAACTGTTTATAGCAAACAATACAAAGACCTATATGATTTTCATTTCAATGAAGAAAACAAAACTGGAACTCCAATACATCTTTTGTATCCACTTCCTTTTAAAAAAATATTCTTTTGTTGTATATGTTTATAAGTAATGATGGTAACATCCGATAATATTTTTGTATATTTTCGTAACACTTCTGACGTCAAATTTCAATGTCATACCGAATTCGTTCCGACTAAGTTTGCGTGACGAGATTATCTCCGGTTTAATTTTTATGAATAACGAAGGTTAAATATGATATCCATTTATCAATTTTACTACCTTTCGCCCGCGGCTCCGTCCAGGGGAATTAAAAAAAAACTGAATAACCTATGTGTTCTTCCAGACTATCCTCTACATCTATACCAAATTTCATCGAAATCCGTTAGGCCGTTTAGGCTACAAACTCTAACAAACGTCCATCCATCCATCTACACTTTCACATTTATAATATTAGAATGATATCAATCAAAAAATGAAACATACTAATAGAATAGAAATTGTTGGCTTTTATGTACTAAGATAGTTTATTTTCGCATACTTGTTTAAATTTGGGCCTAGCCGTTCGCGGAAGAATCCCGTTAAATGCTACTTACGCGCCTATTTAGAACCTAGGTATTATAAGATTCAAACTTAATGGAAGCTCGTAGTTTGCATTGAGCGTATGTTTTAGCAGGTATGTTGAGAGAAGCACGCTCAAATGTGTACTTAAAATAGTATCATCATAGCATCATAGCTCAAAATCACGTTTGAAACTGCAAACCTCTATTAAGTTTGAATGGCATTTTACTTGTGACACAATTAGTGCATTGAACGGATGTAGTGGAGCCAATAGGCACGTACTACGCATGTCTCCCCCCCTCCCCCTACATCGCCTTACAACGTCCTATCTGCTCGCAACGTTATCACTAATTTTACCAAAATTAATTTGATTAAGCTTTCCAATGATAGGTACTCGAATACTATTGTTTTAATTTATAAAAAAATATGAAAGTCAAGAAATACGATGTGACAAAAATATTTTGATAGTATAGTTCAATTATAAATGGCTCGCGTATTTCTATTAAATGTGGCACTATTATAGTACATCCGGTGAAGTATCAGAATTCCGTTCCGACGGCCATTACCCGTCCCTCCTCGCGTGTCTCTTGCCGTCCGTTAAATTCTATAATTTATTTCAGCGTTTTCTAAATGTAGGTCAGTGTACACTTACCCTTACAATAGTGATGTCAGTTGTCGCTTTTGCCAAAATGGGCTGTTAAACGAAGGTCGCGCAAGCAAAGGTCATTTTTTATCGCACAGCTATTTTATTACTATAAAATTATATGACATCGTTACTGATGTTATGTTTTGCTATAGTTCTTGGAAAGTAATTACTCGTTATGTTGTATTTTATGGTAATAATTGAGTAAAATGGGTATGGTTTTCTCATCATAATATGAAAGTTCGCTGGCGTCTTCATCCGCGTGGAATTAGAAAAAAAAAGCAAGAAGACTATGTGTTCCAGACTATGCTCTACATTTATGCCAAATTTCATCCAAATCCGTTCAGCCGTTTAGGCTATAAACTCTAACAAACACCCATCCATTCATGTAAACTTTCAAATATTTTTTGTTATCTATATCTATACTAATATTATAAAGAGGAAAGATTTGTCTTTTTGTATGTATTGAAACAACTCAAAAACTACTGGGCCGATTTTAAAAATTCTTTCACCGTTAGAAAGGTAATTTGTCTGTAACATAGGCTATATTTTGTATTATTTTTTAATTTCACGCGGGCGAAGTCGCGAGCAACAGCTAGTGTCGTATAAATGGCTACAAGTAATCAAAACATATCACAAGACATACGCCGTAATTAAACCGTATAAGTGTACAAAGTGTGAGAGTTGTGGAACACTAAATTACCGGCAGACAGAAGCCGCGCTGTGGAATATTCTCAGTGCTGCCATCAAGCGGCTCCTACGAGAAATTATTGTATGACATGTCAACTAAATTGCACTCTATGGTTAAGACTCGTATCTCTTGTCTAAATGAAATAGATGGAACCTACAAGATGTATTGGTTCACTAGCTTTTGGTCCAAGTTTCAGGTTTTAATTTAAAGGAAGAAATTTATGAATAGTCATAATAGTATTTACCTTAGTATAGTGATAATTAAATAAATTTAGATGACAGAATTCTTATTGTAGAACTGAAAATTCAGTTGGAAATTATGTAACTGACGCAGTTAAATATTTTTTATGAATGTTATAATGTTTATTTTCTGATGCAATAGATACGAGGTATTGAACTTAAAAAAGGTAGAAAAAAACATGAAGATGGAGCCAAATTAAAATCGTATAATGTGTGGCAATTTCGATTATTTAAAAATAAATAAAAACCATTGGTCGAACGTTCACAATCACCAATGTGTCAGACCCTTGTCGTCGTTCCTGTGACGTGGGCCAACGTAAACGAAATTCAAATAACGCGACCGATTCGATTTGTGACCCTCTCATGTTGACTTAACTTGACTTATTTTCAAGACGTGTTTATACGTGAACACGAACACACAGGTATGAAGGTAAAGATCATAAGGTATTTTGGTATCATCACTATTTTGGTAATATCACTAAATGTGGCTACACTCTCTATTATCTAACGGCTATCACGTTACTGATAGCCGTTAAATTAAGGAGTAAAAGGTTAGCTTAGTATGGGCATGTTATGAGGAGGGATGAATCGCATGTAACAAGAAGGACGTTAGTTATGAATGTGGAGGGGTACAC
>JAOCNA010000023.1:8627642-8640549 GCA_026546675.1 Papilio helenus | reverse complement strand
GAATAATTAGTATCCTATGTCCTTCTCCTGGCTATAAGCTACCTCCTCACCAATTTTCAGCCATGTCGGTAAAGCCGTTCTTGAGTTATAAATAGTGTAACTAACACATCTTTCTTTTATATATATAGATAAAGCAAGTAAATCACTAAATAGCTTTTATACCACAATATTTGAAGTTTCAACACCATTTTGTAATGCTGCTTCTATATTTTTTGTACTTTGTAATTCATTTTCATTCATTGTCTTAACAGATGAGTTAACGACATTTGTCATAGGAACATTTATTGAAGTTTTTCTTCGTTCTCTATAAGCATGCGATCGTTCTGCGGACGTTTTGACCATTTTTGTATCATTAACTGATACAAAAATCACTTCTTTAGATTCAAATTGTGCAGTTTCTGAATCTAATAGATATGGGGATATTTCTACTTCGATAGATTTCTTGTCTGGTTTTTGATCTTTGACAGGTCGAGTAAGAGCGTTATAGAGTATAGTATTTTTAAAATCAGCTGAATCAATTTGTTTGTTTTCGATAGGCTGTTGCGTAGTTTTATTTAGATCAGTCAAAATCTTAGATCTTGCTGTCATTTCTCTTTCATATGCAAGTATACGTTCTCTGTAAGCACGTATACGCTCTGCTCCCGTTTTCGGTGTTTTTTTCACTTTTGGTATATTTTTATTATTTATACTACGGGATCGGGTTACTTTTGGTAGGTCCGGGCAATCTGTAGAGAAAGAAAGCATTACATTATATGTTAATGATAAATCTATTTTAGTCAAAAATATATCGATTCGGTGTTTTTAATGACAAGGGATCCATAAAATACCTTGTTTACTAGTTCAATTATAAACTTTCGGTTTTATTCTTAATAGAATATTGAACAGTACGTACTATTATCGCACGTACGCAGTACGTAGTACGTACTATTACGTACTTGTACCTATACCTTACAAATTTTAAATTATTTCAAATAATAACTTACTTGTAGTGCCAAGATTATTCGAAATATTGTTTGTTTGTTCAGAATCTGCGCCTCCATCGTCTATCTGCGATGAAACACTTTATGTAAATGAATCGATATTTTTATGCAATAAAATAACTTCATATAATTAAATATTTATCGTTTCAATATACTTACTTGACAAGAACATAATAGGTACACGGATTTAAAAACGTAAAGCACACAACACTTCGAATCGACACTATCTCTTTCTAACATTTTGGAGTGTATATATCGTTCTCTTTCTTTTATTACCGTGACGTCAGAATTGTACGTACAAACCGCACGTATACGCACCGACGTGCATCTAGGAGTGGTTACAAACACCAAGGGTCGACTTTTGTACACTTATTTAGGGACGGAAAATATGAACTATGTAGAAGGAAAACACTGATATCTGGATGCATTCTTGAAATATAACTTATTCTTCATATAAACACAAATAATCCCAATTCCTCATAGATATTAAATATATAAAAAGCCGTAACAAGCACGGCCACGCAGTCGGCCATATCTTATTCTATCTCTTTCTATCAGTCAGAGTTTAAGGTACAATAGCGTGCATTCTGTTTCCTTGATTTTTTAGTTCGCTTGAAATTAAAAATGCTTTCTAACAACTTTCATGCAAGATAATAAAAGAACCTAAATAAGAACCCTCTACATAGATTTAATAGTCAAATATTACCTTGTACAAAACCATCGTTATCTCTGTTCTTCAATATGAGTAAAAGAGATGACGATATGTTTTTTTTTAGGAGTGTAGCAGCAATATTATATATTATTAAGCAGATAGTTGAATAAATACGAAGATGTAAAACACATTTGATTTGTACGTATAACTCTGTCACTGGCATGAAAGGAGATAGAATAAGATAGGGTCGTTCACATTTTAGTTTATAAAAATAGTATATGGTATTTGTTACCATGACAACCTTGCTTTTTTGCTGCTATTGGCTTGTAGATTTTGTGCCTTTTCCGCATGACGATTTTTCCTATTTACTTACCCCCAAGTTAGATAGCGTGAAAATATATAGCCTAAAGCATGTCGTTTGTGTAGAGCTTTTAATAGATAAAATAATTATTAAGAATATACTGTGATTGCTGACATGCTACGCCACAAAGAAGTGTGTGTTAAGCTTTATAATATTAGTATAGATATAGAAGTATAGATACATTGTGTACTGATTTGATCATAATTAATCAATGAATAAAAATTTGGTTACCCTTTGAGATCTGATCGAGGTGAAAACAATAATCACGTTCATGATGTTTATACGAGATTGATGTAGTTTTATTAGTGTCTGGTGAGGCGCCATTGAAACGCGTTTCATTCGATGCGCTCGGATTACAGACGAGAATAACTGAAAAGTTACTGCTCACAGCGCTTTAGGCGGTTTGATAATGCAATTTGAGTTAATTCGCGAGATCAAATTGTCTGTTAAATTTTGTAGTGTATTCTTCAATAATTTTAATTTCACGTGGGCGAAGTCGCGAGCAACAGCTAGTTACAAGTAATAATAAAGATTCTTTATTGTATACTCAGTACTTACGTCATCAATATCGCCTTGGCTTCTGAATTAGGCAAACCTGTGCTTACGGAGCCATATGGAAATTTAATATTAACAATCATTTAAACATTTGTTTTCGTGTTGAAACATAAATGTCCTCTTTTCGTAATTTAACGACCGTAACATATATTTTTATCACTTTAAATAATGTAATTAGTATGATTAATGTCAAGTCAGATATAATTAGTTTAAATTATTGTTATTAAACTATTTTTAAATATGATATTCTAATGTAACTCTTATCAAAATCCGTTGGCACGCGTATAATCATATTATGCACAATCTATTGCCCGAGGAAATCTCCACTCCGTGAACTTTCCATTGATACACAATTTGCCTTTCAAACTGAGATTTTTCCGCAGCTATGCCGTTATTCCGCACAACTTACGACGTCGTGTGCACGCCATAGTAAGCTGACGTTTTAATAAGAGATTTCCTTTCGTATTTGATACTACATTGCAAGTTTAATAAAACTCAAAGTGAAGCAAAATTATAAATTAAATCGAACGTGAAAGGTAATTATAAATAGGAAACGGATACAAATATCAAAAATCCTTTATTCAAAGGATTGAAATATCATCAAAGTATTCGAAAATGTAGCGACATTATTGGTGTATCCATTCGCGCGAGCCGAGTTTATATTAATGTTAGGTCGCGAAAAAATAGTTTATAGTAACATGAATCTTTGCAGTCTGTCCGTATGAAAGCTCTATGATAACAGGGTTAATGGTCTCGCATCCAGTTGGATTGTTGCCTAATGCGTCTGTGACATGTATGATTTTTTTTATCAGAATTCAGTATCGAATTGTCGGGAATAATAGTGTCCCGAGTGGACAGTACGTCGCGGCTGTCTCCAATGCAAACGGATATATGGATTTCATATTTGCTATTTTCATATGATTATTTCAATGCCTTTTGTTTCGTTTCCTCTATCGAGTTTCATTGTTCTGTGGAGACGGTAGATATATAAAAATAAACAATCAAACAAAGCTTTTGTATGAACTAGACATATAATGGGCGGAAATATATCGGAATTTAGATTATAGAAACCTGTTGATATGTTATATTGAGTTTCCATTGCTGAAACATCTGTATTATTCTTATGATTATTTTTTTTAAAATTATCAGAAAAATGTCAATATAATTTTGAAGAAGTATTTTAGCAGTGAAAATCCTATAACAACAATTTAAAATAAATACATCTTGATACATAAATACATCCCATTTTATTTTTCAAATGACGTTGAGATTAATTTTAAATGTTATTTTAAAATAACAGTTTGTTACCCCTTCAGTGTGAAAAGCATAACAAAATACATATATCGCTAATTGTAAAATGTCTGAAAGCTATTCTAATTTGCAAACAGGCAAACCGCCAACATCTGCAAGGGCACACGTGATTACAACTATACACACCAATCTATATCTATAAACATTTTACTTTGTATATTGAGGTTTAAATGTTATAATATACAACCAAAAAATGTTTGTTATACCTGATTTTATTGATTTGTTTGAATTGTGTTTGAAAAGATCGTGTTAAAAATTAATATAAAACACGAAAAGTACGTTTTGGGATCATGTTTATTTATCTAATTTATTTTAATGAATAAATTTTGATTGTTCTTTCAGAATGGCGACTAAAGAAGAAATTGTGGAGACAGTAACTAAAGTAAGTACAGTTTTAATAATTAAATAAATAAAGTGTGTATTATAGTAGATAGATCAAATATAACTTCTTGGATCAAACGCAGAAAGCTGGTCTGATGCTTTACTTGAATTTGTTTTTGTTTTTTTTTAAATTCTGTTTACAAATGACACTTATTTTGACGCATTCCTATAGTCCGTTATTAAAGAAATACAAAATAGTGCTGGGAAATTAAAATAATAGAGTATTTAAATATTCACGTCGAATATATTTTTAAAGTAATGAAAATAAACAAAAGAAAAAAATTTGCACAAACAGGAATTGAACATAAAATTTCGAAATCCGGAACTGCATATTTAAATTAATTTCATGATGAAATGGTTGAAATGCAGGCAAACATTAATGTCCGCCGTATCGACGATCGAGCAAGACAAATTGTAGACGAGGCGTCCGTTAATATTGGGGTCGAGACCAAAATACATGTCGGGTACGGATCGCGCGCCAGTAGGCGTAGGGCGGCGCGAGCGCCGACCGCGCTGTGCCTTCGCTCTTAAACATATCGCCTCATTTACTGAGCACGGGCTAAAATTAACCGCTACCAGATAATCCACTTGCAACAATACATGTGTAAAACCTTGTGTCCAAGTGATGTGAAATCTAGAAAAGATAAAAGTGAATTTAGTTAATAAATTAATGTGAAAAAAACCACAAGAGTCCGTGATCTGGACACGGAGGAAGTAAATGAAATTTATCTAGAATTTAAATTATACGTAAGTATTTTAAATTTATTTTTTTAAATTTTTGTCAAATTGCCAAACACTTGTTGAATTCTTGAGGACATAAAAATATTTTATAACGATATAGTAAAACATTTACAATTAATATACGATCAAAAGGAATGACAAATTGTAATATATTTCAGAAAAATGAATCCATTGTCGGCTCTATACGGTGCAATGAATAAGGAGCGCAAGCCGTTTACCTACACTCCTGGTGGACTAGACCTGTCACAAATTAAATCAGAACGTATGGCCCAAAGATTGATGAGAAATGCAATGGACCAAGGTGTCCCGGAGCAACCGACGCCACATCTACAATCGCCGCCAACACCCACAGCATTAAACGTGCCCAATTTCAATTGTTTACCGGTACAAGTTTTCCCAACCTTCCCTCTTCCATCGAATCCAAAATCATTATTGAAGACGAGAGGCAACCAACAAAAGGAGGCATGTTTACAAGATACACCAAATTCTGAACAATCGAAAACAGATTTCAATCAAACTGGTTTAAAACAATGCTTTGAAAACAATAATCAAAATATATCGAATTATAATCAACCAAATAACGGTAACAAAAACAATGAACAGTCTTTACCATTATATGAATATACTCCGCCTATAGTTCGACCCTACCCGAGTTACGAAACTAGTGATTATGTCGATACAAGTTCTCCTAATTGTTACATACCTACAGAAAAAGAATTAATATCCAATGAAGATAACCAGTACAAGTACTATGATTCTACAAATAACAAAAACAGTTTTGCATATGAACCTTCTCTAACAACCAGCTCAGATACTTCGCAAAAACCTTTACTGACTTCGAATTACACAATGGAAAAATATAAACCTGAAACATTAGAAGAGTTGATGGGAACTGAAAATAATCAGGTGGATGTAAAATCACTATATATTTATTATGTGTATGTCTATATGTTTGTGTACATTGTTTGCTATGTGTATTTAATGTACAATATTAAAGATACATAATGAAGAGAAAAGCATTTTTGTGAGTTCTTAATCTTAGCTTTTATTACTACCATGATAATAAAATTTCATTTAAATGTTTTTTTTTTTAGATTTTTGGAAATACTGTAGTTGAATATGGATGATTTAATTTTAAATCAGCTAATACAAAGAGATATCTAAAAAAACATCGGCTAAAATAATAGGCTTTTGTCGATATTTTCGATAGGTACATCCGACAGTGACTTATTGATTGAGTACTAAAAAACCTTGTAGTAAAAATTATCGTTACGAAATTACGAGCATTCGAATCGTGAGATTGAAAGTAATTGTTAGCAAATAACAAAAACTATTCGGCAACGTTTGCGATAAAATATTGAACAACTTTCGGCGGCGGCGGCGTGACGAAACGTGCGGGGAAAAGAAATTTCATGAGTGAGTTAGGAACCGCAGCGGCCGCTGACGAGTAAAAGTTCCGCGCAACATTCCGACCATACAGTGAATTATTCATTCGCTCATTATTTCTGGTATCATTATTTTTTATTCGCCACGTAGTCTAGATAGCTCATAGCTATGTTTAATAAAATTACGCTTAGAATGGTTATTTTTTTAATTTGAATGTTTCGAATTCAATGCATGCATACTTTCACTTTAAATCAACGCGTATAATGATCATTTTGTGTTACAGCTGGCAACATCGTCGCACAGTCTAGAGAAGAGAGATTACGTTATAAGAGAGCTCGTAGACACGGAATGCAATTACGTCGACGTACTTAGTAAAATAATTAAATACTTCCTGAGGCCGTTGACACCGTACCTCAAACCTCAAGATTTGCAAGTTATATTCTTTGGTATAAAGGTAAGAATTTTATATAAATTATGTATGATGAGAATATACAAGCACACTCAATTGCAGAATCGGGCACATGAATCAAAACTAATAAATGTTGTGAACTGAAATCAAATCCAATCATCTTAAAGCATCTTAAAATACGGTAAAGGCTTCAGTTAGACAAAGAAACTTCGTATAATGTAATAAGGAATCGTTTGACATGATCAGGAGCTCCACGAGACGCACACTGGTCTGCTGCGTCAGCTGCGGCTGGCGACAGAGGCGTGTGTGCCGGGCGGGGGCGCGCCGCGGCTCGCGGACGTGTTCCTAGCGTGGCGGGAACGCCTGCTGCTCTATGGCGACTACTGCTCCAATCTCACACACGCACAGGATACGCTTAAAACACTTGAAGCCAGAGACAACGCCTTTGCTAAACAATTAGTGGTATGCGATCATTACACTGCGACATTGTTTAAATAAACACACAGACATAGACAACCAAAGTTTGTCTTGCAGAAATGTCAAAAGGAGCACAGCGATGGGCGTATACAGCTACGCGACATACTGTCGGTGCCGATGCAGCGCGTGCTCAAGTACCACCTGTTACTCGACAAACTGGTGCACGAGACGCAGCCGGTACGACAACTACCAACCATTTACACATTATCGTCTACAAACAATGACAACATCGATCTGACTAGTTATAATGTATTTCAGAATCACGAAGAGTTCCGTGGACTGGAGCGCGCGAAAGAGGCAATGGTTGATGTAGCGCAGTACATCAACGAGGTGAAGAGAGACAGCGAAGTATTAGCGCTACTGTCCAAAGTACAGGTAGAAAAACCTTCTATAATACATTTCTAGGAAATAAGTCAGCTGATTTGAGATTTTTGAAATGTCTTATTTAATTTTGAATGTGTTGTTTTGGTAGGAGAGCATAATAGATTGGGAGTACGGGGACCCGGGCGCGGGCGGGGCGGGGCTGGCGGCGTACGGCCGGCTGCTGCTCGACGGCGAGCTGAAGGTGAAGGCTCACGAGGACCAGAAACTGCGCTCGCGATACGTGTTCGTTTTCGATAAGCTGATGCTGCTCTGTAAACCTATTAAGGTGCGTTGAATTTAGACGGAGAAGATAATACAGTTGGCAGTGTTTTATGTTTATGTATGGTGTAGGACAACCAGTACTCGTACCGTATCGGTATGCGTCTGGCGGAGTACCGCGTGGAGGAGGCGAGCGCGCGCCGCACGCTGCGCGGGGAGTCGCGGTGGGCGGCGCACTTCTACCTCGTGCGGCGCAACAAGCGCGCCACTTTCACGTTGTACGCACGCACTGATGACTGTCGCCGAAAGTGGATTAAGGCCATCAGAGATGCCATGTAAGTGTGGAAATAAAGCGAGCATCTTTGCATAAGACGCGATGTCGATAATAATTTTAGGTATCAGCGGTGCGTGGAAAAATGCACACTTTTCTCCGCCTACCTAGGACCGATCTATCGTAGTATCTCTTGTTATATGCGAGAGTATCCAATCACTAAAGTAATTTGATAATATTTTGCATGACGCTTATAGAGACAATCTGGAACCTTCTGGATGCCGCAGCACCAACCACAAGTTCGTGCTGCACACGTTCGACAAGCCCGCTACCTGCCACCACTGCTCCAAGTTCCTTAAAGGCAGGATATTTCAGGTAAAATATCCACTATTTTAAATTTGGATTATTTCAATTTACTTTAATTTCATCAGTAACATAGGCTATATTTTTAAATTTCACATGGACAACAGCTGTGATGAAATATTGGTCTATACATGTGCAACAAATGGCGAGTGATATGTACAGGGCTACCTGTGCTCGGTGTGCAACGCGTGCGCGCACAAGGACTGCATCGCGCTGTCGGGTCGCTGCGGCGGCGGCCTCGCGCCCGCGCCCCCGCTGCCGCCGCACGCGCACCAGCCCGACCAGGCGCTGCACTACTACATGTGGTCAGTACCACACAAACATACAACACTATCGACCATTTACATGGTTCTTCTGATGCATCTTCAAATAACAACTTAATTTTTGAGTTAAAAATTGTAAAATCCGACTCGAAGGACCATAAAGTTTTTAATATGAAACTGTAAGAATACGCTATTCAATAACTGTATTAATATAAAGGAACGGTATATGTTTTAGGTATGTGGGTGAGATGGGTCGCGAGACGGCGACTGCGCGTCTGGAGCGTCGTGTGGACGGCACCTTCCTGTTGCGCGTGCGACCGCGCGCTGCGCTGCACTCGCCCACAGACACGCACTATGCGCTCTCACTCAAGTAACTTCATTATCATACGGAATATACATACATATAGTGGCTATAACAGAGTAACTAACCCTTGTTGATTATTTAGGACGGACAACACAGTGAAGCACATGCGCGTGTGCCGCAAGCCTATCGACCAGGTGCCGCACTACTACCTCTCGGAGTCGCGCTTCTTCCGCAGCGTCGTCGAACTCGTCTCCTACTACGAGCTCACCAGCCTCGCTGAGAACTTTGTCGGGTCAGTTACTCGCATATTGTGGATTACGATAAATAAAAATAAAGAGCTAACAAGAGGTTAGGAATTATATTGGATTTTTTACATAATTTTAGTTTAAACTCGAACTTGCGCTGGCCGTTCCGGCGCGTGGTAGCAACGGTGATCCACGACTTCCGTCCGCTGGAGGTGTCGCAGCTCGCGCTGCGCCCCGGCGCCAAGCTGCTCGTGCTCAGCAAGGAGGGCGACAGCCGCGGCTGGTGGAAGGGCAGGACTTTAGACAAGGTTACCTCACCAACTAATATACCGCAACTAGTTAAACTACAGCATTTATGATGTTAAATTTACTTAACATATCTATATGTGATATGTAAATACAAGGTACTCTTTTGTAAAAAAAAACCGAACTACAGGAGGTCTTAGGCAGTACTTTACAATCAGACAAATTCCATAGTTCGATAAAGCCCTGCTAAAGGTTTGACGGATTAAACAATATGTTAAGCGTGAGTAAGTATTTATTTAAAGATTGATAAACAATGTGCCATGTCCACAGGATGATAACCGATCGGGGTTCTTCCCGAAGGAGTGCGTGCGGGAGGAGCCGGAGTGTATCGGTGCGCTGGACTGATGCCAGCTCTGCCTCGCCGAGCGCGAGCTGCACTTCGCCCCGCCCCCCGGGGATGGCGACCTCGTATGAGCGCCGCACACGAGGACACGCCCCACATTGTCTAAGCCCCGCCCACCACGCACAAAGCCACGCCCACGTTGTTTGAGCGTTGCGTACAGTACACAAGACAACGCCAAACTAGTGACCCGCTAATCTAGGGCTATAATCGAGGTTAGAATTGCACACAAACCTTATCTGAAGGTTTGTTTTTGTGATGGTTAGTTCTGCTATGAGAAGGCACTTTAAGACTTCCAGTTTTATATTCTGTGTAACAGTGAAAAAGACTATGGTATTGGCTGAGTAAAGTCATACGCTTAGTTATTATTGAATGTAAGAGTAAGTGTTATTTGATGTTACCCCTATATAAAAACTCTTCTTAACTTTATAAAGAGTTAAATCGACGGAATTGGACATTTTGATAACAAAGATTAAAAACCAGACAAAAATAATTGTCAATGTCTATTCTAGAATATGTTTAATCTATGACAAAAATTTGCTCTCACTACGTAAAACTCATATCTGTTTCGAAATAATATTTTAAGATGAATTCGCAAATTGACGTGCGAACTTTAGTCGTACAAGAGTATATGAATGTTGATATTTTAGAAGCGGAGTAGATATAGTAAGTTATTTTTATTATATTGACTTAATAGTCTGCTATTTTAATGCATGGAGATATTTGCGTATGTACAAGTTCACTATTGTGAATTTAAAATATTTGTAAAATGACCTGTGGTTGAAATGATGACACAAGTTAAATCTCAATTTATTTATTAGTATAGGAAATGTTTTTATTTTAATGTATAATAAATAAGCGATAATTGTAAAATATAAATGCATCATATACACAGAAATTAAATTATCAAAAAATTTTTTAAAAAAAGGAAAAATTCAAATGTAAAAATAATCGCTTTCGTTGTAAATATACGAATTAACAAAAGAACCAATCGGAAATATAACGTGTTAAATGTTTCAGGTTGCGATATTATTCTACTAAAATGCAATTGGCTTTATGTTATTAAATTTTTGCTCTCTTCTCTTCTAAAAAAAAAAATTGCACTATAGACATTTTCGATGGTGCGTAAAATGCTTTAAATTTAGTATAGTGTAGTATATTTTCGAATCCTGTTCTATTTTAACTTAATGACAATTATGACATTTTTAATTAAATTAAGGTAACCAATTAGCAAATGAAAAATTGCGAAAAATGTTGTAAATAATTGAAATACCACCGTGTAATGTAAGTCAACATATGAAATATATTTAAAATGCTATCAGAATATTCCATTTTTTCCATATATTGTTGATACAGAGTGTTGTCAGATTAAAATATTTCTTATTCAATGAGAAGATTAACTTTACAAAGAAAACGTTAATATGTTTAGAATTTCAGATTTATTGTTGGCAACACTGTTGATAGTATAAACTATAAAGTTCAAAATTCAAATGTATTTATTAGTTCGGTAGCTAAATAACTGACCACTACAATCAAAACTATTACAAAGTTTTTTAATAAATATTCTTTGTTATAAAAAGCTGGCCTGTATTACGCCTAATAAATTGTATTTAATTTGCAACTTTAGTGAGAATTATGTGCCAAACTCAATGTTGTGAAGGCCTAAATTTTAGTTGTCTTCCACTTTCCACCATTTTCATACATTTCGAAGGTATGGGTAAGAGAAATATCCTCTTTCTGTGCGTCTCGCCCCCTGTAGATTAAAAGTCGGTCAAAAAATACAAATCTTTCCTCTTTATAATATTAGTATAGATATAGATATAGATAACAGCGTGTTTCCTAGATCCATGCACGGTGTTTTTGCCAGTAAATAACACAGACTACTCAAAGTGAAAGCGTACTTGTCACATCAGCAAGTGCAGTGCTTTACACGCCAAATAACCGAGCCCTCTTCATTGAAGGGCGGCGCGCACCGTCACCCTTAACACTTACACGTACGTGGCAACCATGGTGTTACTCATAGTATATCTGTCGCTCCCTTTTAAAAAACTGAGAATGTTTCGGTAGAGGTAACTATCAGCACGATATCGTCGGCGTGGATTAAAAAAATGTCTAAGTTACTCCCGTATTCATCTGCTACCTTCTAGAAAAATTCCGTCTAAATCGGTTCAGCAATTTCAGAGAATAACCGGAACTTGTTTTTTTTTCTTTGCGTAGCTGCGCAAATACATCATGTATACGCGATTTATTTCTTTCATACAGACTCTACAAATTTATTAAATACTTTCGCCCGCGACTCCGCTTGTGTGAAATTAAAAGAAAACAAAAGTGAGTAGCCTATGTGTTCTAGACTAACCTCTACGTCTATGCCAAATTTCATCGAGATCCGTACTGCAGTTTAGGCTACAAACTGTAACAAATATTCATCCATCTAAACTAAACTAAACTAAAGCATTTATAACATTAGTAGGATATTCAAAGGAATTTCATAATTAATTTTTATTACATTGTAATTGTAAGATAGACAGATGCTACGTTACGCGAAATAAATCAAGAGTAGCTCTCTTTGCCCATACAAAACTATTTGATATTATCTTGAAATACCTCGAGATCACTCAACTAATGTTTACGCATCAACACACTGTATAAATAATGTAATATTTAACACGAGCAGGAACGTTGCCACCGCAACAAAGTTGCAACAAAAGTGTACAAGTTATACAAAGTTTACAAGTGTACAGGCAGAGATCTCGGTAACAGGTAACTGCAAATATTGTCCGTAGATGTATGTTCACGCTATTTGAACTGTTTATTAAAGTTAAACTGCAGTAATGAGATAGGTAGAAAGATACATTGTTTTAAACTATACAATCTGTATAAATGAAAATGAAGTTTTTGTACCTTATCCACTCATCACCAGCTCACTATACGTCCCCCCTAAAGGATGACTATGCCATAGTCAACCACGCTGCACTTCAGG
>JAOCNA010000023.1:8470707-8481924 GCA_026546675.1 Papilio helenus | reverse complement strand
TTTCCAATCAACTTAATGTCTCCCAAATCACCGGCAAGTAAATGCAGATGTCGCTATGAATAATGAGCGAGAGGTACGGGGGCGGCGCGGCGGACGCCTCGGTGCTCTACCGGATATTCGCATACAATTCAATGCAGTAAATTTCATACGCAATATTCGTACAGATTTAGTGAAATGTGCCGTACATTAATTTAGCTCATACTTTAAATGATTTGCACAGATCAGCGGGTGATCAAGTCGATTGCATCAAGGTATATTATATGGATACTTTTTGGGTTTAAGATAGTACATCTATTAGTCAGCATTTTTTAAACGGATTTTATTTAAGCAATCAACACATACCTTCAATTTAAAGGCGAAAAATAGTCATAAACCGTTAAAACAGTAAGTAATTATGGGAATTTGATCCCCATCTAATTATAAAATTAGAACCAAAAAAATTGTAACCTGTGTTATGTCCTACATAAAGCACGCATTATCTAAAATAAATGCTCAACAATGGAGAAATAGTAATCGATATCTACATTTTACCAAGTATGTTGTGCTGTTCCTACACAAACATGTTTGGTTTGCCTTAAAATGTATATATGTCAGCAATAATAATATCAAATGACTAATATATCACCCCGCATTAAATCATTTATATCAAATTAGTAGAAAAGTTTATATCAAGAAGTAAAAAAAAATATTAAAAAATATATTTAATATGGCTGTTTGTGTCACGTCTCTCGCACTCGCTTTGAAAAAACTCAATTTTGATTTTGCTTTTTCCAAATTTGAAACGAATAATTTCAATGTATCAATTAAAATTAAAAGTTTGAAATTAGTGTACCCGCAGAATTTTGTATAGTAGGTATATTAAATGAAATCAAATTATTTTACAAAATCATCCATTCAAAAATATGAAGTATTAAATTAGTCTGAAACGGGATATTGAGGCACAACGAACAATGAGGGTTAATCAACTCGGACAGACTAACTAACGAACATTGATCACCGGGCGTATATTGGAAATAAGCCCATGCGAATCCAAATGAATACTGGAATGTAATTAAATAGTATTGCCGACCGTCGGCGAACAAATAATGCGGCCTCTCAAATCTGTATCGGTCTGGTATTTTGCGCCGCCTAATTGACCGGCGAATATTCAATTATTTCGTCCGCCATCGTTACCCATCGAGATCGCACATAGTGATGGTAAATCCCTGTCTGTAGCCAGTTACTGCTATTCATTACTAGTGCGTAATTTTCATGATTCCGAGCGGCGGCGGGGCGGAGCGATGTTTCGTTACATAGTGATGAACTTTTTAAATATTTTCGATCGAGATATAATGTCTTTTTTAATGATTGTTTAAACTTGCTTATTATTGTACAATATATGTTCACAGTAGTACGTTCTGGCAGCGAACTACAATTCGTATTTTAATTAAAATAATAAAGCATAACCGTGAAAAAGAGAAATGGGAAGAATATGATGATAAAGCAATGAAACAAAAGATGTCATTCAAAAGACTATTCGGCTGACCATTAGAAAGGAACGAGCGGTGAAGTGGATGAGGCTGGCACTTCACGACGCGCTCGAGGGCGGAGAGCCGCACTGTGGCGAGCAATGAGCCGTCAAAAGCGATTACCAGATGTCCACCTCCTACGTTAACCACTAGCACTATTTTAGTGCCAGTTATAATATAGCTCCAGTGCCAGATTAGCCATATAGCAAGAGTAGCAAATGCTACGGGCCCCGCTAATTTGGGGGCCCCGCGCTCCAACGCCTGGCTGACCATAACAAAAAATATTAATTTACATAGGGATCGTAAAATATCTTGCATGCCTTAAACGCAAAGAACTAAGGCTATGCTTCACTTCAACTTGGAAATGTAAAACTCGATTTCGTCGCTTTAAAGAGTAAAAATAAGTAGGTGTTTTACTATTTTATTTACGTTAATGTTTAATGAACTATACAGTGCTGGCTTAATCCAGCACTGTATAGTTATATAATGAACTATACAGTGCTGGCTTAATCCAGCACTGTATAGTTCATGATCCGTGAAGTCGTGTCGCTTTTTTAATCCCCGTTACCGGAAATAAGAATACCATACATGATAAATTAAACAAAGAAGCGAGCCAATCGACTCTAGCATAGTAATAAATATAACGTAGCTGTCTATTCTTAGACACGCGGAATGAACATTACTTTTTTTTTTTAAAGAGAGGGGTACACGAGCGTCGGGAACACAGAAGTAGTCAACGACTTCCATGGACATCCGCAACACCAGAGGAACTACAGGTGCGTTGATACTATGATATATAATATGAAAACTGTTCTTTGATTGTAAAAAAAAACATATTACCTGGAGTGTGTTTACAGTTGATTTACGATTGGCATTACATGTATACTGTCATTTATATGACGTAAACAAATCTCGACGTTCGCGACAATCTTGTGTATAGTATAAGCACATAGGATATTGTATGGTAATTGAAACAGTTGTGTTGCGTGTGTAAAAAAGTAAGCATATCGTTACCTAAGGGTTCGTCGGGCTGTGCGAGCTGGCGGCGCGAGGGCGACGGCGAGGGCGAGGTCTTGCGGTGCGCGTGCGGGGCGGGCGGCTGCGTGTGCGGCTGCGGCTTCAGCACGTGCACAGGCACCGCGCCCTGCGCCGCCTCGCCCGCGCTCGCTCCCGCTCCGCCGCCCACAGCGCGCACCACCCACCAGTCGGAGCGCGCCGCCCACGGCTCCACCAGTTCCACCTGCTGGCCCTTGCTCACGCTCAGCTCTCCGGCGGAAGCGGCCGCGTGCTCCGCTACCACCCAGCTCATCTGCGTCTCGGGCACGGCCTACAACAAATTTTGTCTTTTCATTTCATATTTCATTTTAAAAAAGTTTATCTTCCGCACCGTGTAGTTATATAATTTTTAAAAGATTACGCCAACATGATTTTAATATAAAGCGAATGTTTTACTGTGAAGTGAGCTTAATATTGAACTGAAATTATAAAATACTGAGTACAGATACAATAAATTGATACCAGAATAATATGATGTCAATTTATTGTACCTGCAGCTCGCAACTTCTATCTCAGATTCCACATATTACGAATATCTAAACTATGAATATAATAATAATTATTGAGAATGTAGAATATCCTCAGGTCCGGATAATTATTTCAGTGAAATCGGAACTCCGACTACTGCGCTTCCACATCGGTTCTCCTAATGATGAAAACATACAGTATAACAAATATTAATTCCAACTAAAACGTTCAAGTTTTCAAACGGGAAACGTTCACCGTCAAAATGGAAGTAACAGTCCACAAAGCCGCTTTCAGTGCGCCAAGCCGGCTTGGCCGCCGCCCCGCCTGCTTCGCCGGACACCCCTCCAGCCAATTAGTTATTTTTCCGCTTCAAGAGTTCTTTTAACTGTGACTGTACCATTTTGAGAAACGTGGACGACGGGAGTCACCTCATTATCGTAAATTGATTCATGGAGAGATGGTTGCTACGGAAGGTTACACTAAAATTAAATACTAATTAATTAGAGCACCAAGGTTTTTGCAAAAAAAAAGTGTAAGCTATTGATATTTAATAAATAAGATATACCTAAATTGAACAAGGTTGTAACCATTAAAAAAACACCGTCGTGTTGCGCTGCGGTGAGATATCGTGCTGCGTTTGTAAAATATATTCGCGCTACATACCTACGTGTATGTATGTTTTTGTATTTTAATATGGTGGAAGTTCCATCTTGATTTGTACATGTAAAGTAACAAGATAAATCTGCCAAGGGGTCAATTTCTTTCTACAATATAAGTAATGAAGAAATTTATTTTCCATCTATTCATTTTATTAATGCATGTCCACGTTGGTCTATCGTGTCCATGTGAATACGGTACAAGATTATAGCCAATCGACACTGAATCGTCAGCAGAATATCCGCCGGACATAAAGAATTCCTGTGGTGTTATTTACGGTTCCGATTTAATGACGTGAAATATACGAGTCTCGCACGTGACGCACGGCTCGCGATCGAAGTCAACACGTCGGAGCTCATAGATAAACGAATTTAGCAATATGAGATAAGGCATCGATAAGGCCTTACACTGATACATATGTATAAGTATAGAGTGCCATATACGAGTAGAGATTGTCTACGGCGCCGAATACGGTGCGGTGTTGCCGATATTGAAATCTAACAACATTAGGTTTCTGCAAAGGATCTGCAGACGACGCCGATCTGATTCGATATATATTTGAGGTAAGATCGGAAATAAGTGTCACAGACGCAAAGGATCCCTCCGGATATTCCGTGTCTCACCGCTGCGCCTCGTCCCCAGCTAAATATATCATGTAATATTCCAACTAATATAAACTACTAGCTGTTGCTCGCGACTTCGCCCGCGGTAAATAAAACATAGCCTATGTTAATCGCAGATAAATTACCTGTCTAATGGTGAAATAATTTTCGAAATCGTCCCAGTAGTTTTTACGTAAATCGAATACATACAAAAATACAAATCTTTCCTCTTTATAATATTAGTATAGATTGTATTCGACCTCTGTAACTCCTACTCTGGATTCTCTTCGTGTTAACATTATCTACTGAAGACAGCAACCTTGATGCTAGCTGCTAGGTAACTATACATCAATGTGGAAGTGCAGATTGTGCTAAAACACACAGGTTTGAAACAATGTGAGTAATTAGTAACATGTGTGATGTTTCTTGCACCATTATTTAATAAATGTTGTGTAAACTAAGTTCAATTTAATTTAAAATTTAGGAATATCAATAGCCGATTTGATGTTTACTTTTTTTATTGTTAATTTAAGAAATAAAGTGTAAAGTTCTAATAGCAGTTTGTATCCGGCAATGCGCATGTCTCCGTGCTTTATTTGCGCTTATTTATTATAAATACTCCCAATTCATAATCATTCCGAACGTTACATCATATCTGTACATGTAACTAAAATCAAAATAAATCGAGTACATTTTTTGTATTTCTTTACAAAGCTTTCGCTTTATCTTTGTAAAACTAATTGTCTTTCAGCGTCGTTTAATTACTACTAGTCGAATATTGAAACGAATGATAACACTTCCGTTAAGATTTTTGGAAAATTTTAATGGGAAGTTGCTTATATTATTAAATTTCGTTTCAGCATTCGGCCGTTAGTGAGATCATTAGTGTAGAGTGTTTTATCTACATTAAGGAAATGCTTTAGTTCATGATTGTATGAAGGTGGCTTTAACTTAGATTGTACAATACAATCGGTGGTCGTTAGATGGGGTACGAGCGAGAGCTGGAGCGTTCCCGCGTCTCCCCTGCCGCCGCGGTCAGCGCCCTCGCGCCCCGCCGACTAGTGCGCCCTCGCCGAGCCCGCTGGCACAGGGCTGCCTGCTGCGCCCGGGGACCCGCCCCGTCTGGTGCACCAGCCAGGCGACCTCACCCCGCCCAGCGTGGGCTGAGCCGCGCCCGCTGACGCGCCGTGACACACAGGCCGTGCACTCTTAGAACACGTATTATAAAGTTAGCTGACACACGGTCAGACACAGAATATATCAAGTTAAATTACGCCGCACTCTATTATGCGTGGGTCACACTTAGCTATTACAGTTGGATAGTCGCGCAGTATGAATTGTAGGGGCTCACTGGCACCAGTTAGTGTTCACACTATCAGGTATATACCAGTCCAGTTCTTGAGCGCTACAGTCCAACTGTACTAGCTAAGTGTGAACCAGGCATTGCCAGTTTGTGGTTATTAGCTTTTATTGTACAGCTGATCGTGTATTGATTACCTGTATAGTCAAATTCAATAGAATTCAGAAATTATAACAACATGTTTGTAACATCAATTTAAACACTGAAACGTTCTAAAATCCATAGACAATAAATAACATTGTCAACCAAAGAAATTTATCTTAAGGCCTGTTCCACCACTGGCTGATAGAGGCTCAGATAGCTTAAAAATAACGTCACTGTCAGATAAGGGAACAAAATCCGATCACAGATTTTACACATTAGATTGTTATCAGACAATTTACAATTTGGTGGGACAGGCCCTTACTTTCTCATTTCTATTGAATTCGACTATAGATAGTGTATGTGATAACGTGACAAGTTCGCTTATATTGTATCAACAATGTTTTGGATGTTTTCACTTGGCTTGTATAGCTTTAAATATACACTTTATTTGGTCATTAACATATTTAAAAAAATTGCAACGCTTCTTGCATTATTTGTAAGGTTCAAATTAATATTTATTAATGAAACATCTTGTGGAATTTTACTAATTATGATCTTAAAGCTAAGTGAAAACATAGCTTAATATTTAAGACCAATATATTTCATGGCTGTAATTTTAATATCGTGTTCGGTTTTACATTTGGTGGAGCAGTCGGCAGTATTTAGATCGGCTTGCTAGTGTTGTGACTACGACTGAAGTATTTACTGTTCGGGCTTAAATATTTTAAAGATATAAGATTTCGACAAACCTGTTCTTTCAATTCTGACTTAACAATTTTTCTTATCTGTCAACTTCTCTTACTCTTTGTCTTTGTGGAGAAAAAAATTGTCTATGGTCGTCGAAATCTTTTATATCTGTCAATTGTTGTTAAATGTATTATAGTATTTTTTAAATGCGACAAATGTTTAAAATTGTGTGAGATGTAACCCTGGAGTTCAATTTATCTTGATACAGCACCGTGTGGAATTTATGATCGGTTTGGTGTTTGTGAAATATTTTAAAATATATACCTAAGTGCAATTCACAAATAGCGTCATATTAAGCTAAAAACACCAAAAAGTTCAAGACAATTATTGTAAATATATTGATAAGTTTCGCTTGTATTTTTTAATAAAGAGATTTGATTTAAAGGAAAGAGTAATGAGATTGAGAATGACTACTATGATTGAAGAATGTATGAGAGTTGGAGAAGTGAATGAATTCAGATATGATGATAGAGATGTATGAAAGAGCAGGACATACTGTGTCTCAACCTTTGGAGGGAAAAGGACAGGCTGATGAGAGATTTGAAATAGTGTTAGATAAACGAGCGACTTTGGATCTTATGTACAATAGTGTAGAGTATAATTTCGTTAAACCTCGTTGCTTATAAGAACGGATTCGCAGTTTAGTGTCTTTTTCTGCTAATTTCAGTACTAAAAGGACAATAAATAGAGCTGAATTGATTAAAAACTGTCGAAAGAGATAAATTCATGCGAAAATTCCTATTTATAATTTATAATATAGTGCAAATATTTCGATGTAAATATCGTGTATATTATATTATTAAGGGACGTCTGAAATGCAATAAATATGATCAATTCATTTTTCTAATTGTGACAATGCGGCTTGTCTATGGACGGAAAAGACGCAGTTTTTGGCGAAAAAAATATTAAAGCGGTACATTTTATTTTTCGACCAAATGTATAGAATAGTTTTTTTTTCTAAGATTTTCTATCTTTATCGCAAGTGCAATCGGGAATGCGTTTTGACATTTTTTACGTTTTTAGTTAATCTTTGATATTCGTAAAACGCAAAAAATGTCTTCACGGGTGCTGTTTTGTAAATATTTTTTTTGTTCGTTAAGTCAAAACTCAATGTCACATGTAAAAGGTTAATCGATTAAGTTTTATCATTTTGTATAGATTATTTTATGAAAAATGTTTTTTTTTATTGAATTTCAAATATTTTTTTTATAATTTCGTAATTTAAATCGAACAGAAAAAAGTTTCTAAATTTCTAAAGTTTTACGCAATAGTTAGTAGAATTGAAACAATGGTTACAATGAAAGAATTTAGTAATTAAAAGCAATTATGTTGACAATATAATATTTTGTACGGCTGTAGAATGTTAGCACCGCGAGCTTAACTCTGGGCTAGCGGCGACGCGCTCATACTAAAAACACAAACACAACTATAGTTGTCTCACTCACTCTCTTTGGATTAAACAGAGATGACATATTTCACATTTGTTGCGTATTAAATTTTTTTAAATTCTAGTAATAAATGGAGAGAAAATTAGCGAAACAGAACAAAAATAGATTCTGCCTTAAGTATTGTTCCTGTTTTATACAATAATAAAAATTAAAATCGTCCAGTTTTGTATGAAAATTAAATATATTTAGTGATTATTGTTGCACAAATTTTAAAATTTCTAATTTTCTCTTCATTTATTTACAGAATCATGTATAACGTGAAGAAAATATTTTTTTGAATAGATCATAAAATACCTTTTAAATATAATACCGATTTACTAATTTTAGTAGATTGATTTGTTTTTATAGCAAATTATTTATTCATATTCCGTACGTGTGTGCGCGTGAGCCGCGGCCGCAGCGCCCTCTAGTCCGCACGCCGCGACACGTGCAAACGCTATCAAAGTCGTGAATATATTTAAAATGAAATTATTGAAGACACGATTGAATTGTTTTCATTTGTATAATTATTGCGATAATTATTTTTATGTGTCATGTAATAAAGGCGGATCAAATTTTAATTTGTTTTTTTACCCTAACGGCTGAATATTAAAACATCTTATATGATAATGTCACGTTTAAATTGCGAATTTCATTAATATTTTGTCGTCTGTCAGATTGTAAGAAGCTTGCCAAGTATTTGATAAGTTTCAGTATTCAGCCATATCTTACAAGAAGTATAAAGAAACACTGAAAATATTTACGCTACTTTTTCTAAACTAGTAACGTTTTAAGGAGGAAAAATAAAACAGTTTAAAAATAAAATAACTTTATTGTGTTCATAATTTTTGTACAATAATCGACATGGACAAATCAAAGAACTACTGACTATGCAACGAGCACAATTATACCAAAAATTACTACGGTACAAAAATAACTAAATACAAAAAGCTTATGTACCTAAAAATGTAAAAACAATTTAACTTTTCCACACAGCAGAATAGTAACAAGTTGCTTAAAACAAGATATTTTGACAGTTAAAGTGCTTAAAACTCTTATCAAGTTATTATTTTAAAGATAGAAATGAACTCGCCTTGCTTAATGTCACAAAATTGTAGTTTGTGTTAATTAAATCAAATTGACATAATTATATCTACTTGTTAAGAATTAACAATCGTACTTAACAGCCTCATATCAACAATGTACCACGCCATTTGATGTTCGTATTAAAATATTCAAACAGTTCAATTTTATTTAAAAATAAATAATTCGCAATTAACTAAATGCGATGTCGCTTATTTAATAAGTACTCAATAAATATTCTTTGGTTCGTATGCAGTTTTCACAAAAATCCAATATTTAAGTAAAATTAAACATTTAATAACATTATCATTACATTTTAAAACAGAAAAAGATCAGTTAAAAGAATTTTATTCTTAAAAAAGCGATCGTGTTATCATAATAAATCTACATTACATGTTTTGTTTAAAGTAGCATCAAAATTAGAGTTAATTCAAACTTAACACCAGGGGTAGCCAACCTGTCGAGCGTGACAAGGCAAATAATAAATACAGACTACATAAATATGTTGTTTCATCTAAGATTTCAAGAAGTAGGTGTAGTAGTGAATCTTGATTTTATAATGTTGGCACCTCTGACCTAAACAGTGTAAACAAATGTCACAAAAAAGGGCCATTTTACAATAGTTTTATCAGAATTTTGTGCAAATTGTGAGTTATTGATTTTTATTGTTTACGAACTTTAGGCCTGATGTTGGAATTATCTTTACAATGCTCAACTACATTTACAAAGAATAGCCCATGATATCGTATATTATAGTGCTATTACTATTAATAAAAATCTACAAATAATTTGCGCGCATCTAAATTGTCAAAAAATAAGATTTTTTTTATAGTTGGTATTTTTAAGTACAAATTAAAAACGCAATAAGAGCAACTCGTAATTATCTACGGCATTCCTAGTTTTAATTCAATTAAATTAAAATAAATTACATTTCTTTTTTAATACAATTGACTAGGAAAGTTCAGTCAAATTCTGCAAACATTTTGAACTTTATAAGTACTAGTAAGAGTTTTTTGGGGGATTTCATTTCTTGATATAATAAACTGAAGTGAAATAATATTATTTTGTACCGGTTAAATAATTTGAGCGTTAATTTTTTATAAACTATCCTTGCAATTATTCTATAGCTATACCGAATGACTAGTTATAATCTAAGTGCAGATATGTTAAGTTACTTGAGATTTGTGGTGCTTAATAACTTAATTATCATAGATATGTAACTAATGTAGATATAAGCACAACGGCGAAAATAGTCTTTCAAAGCCCTTTTGTTAGAGTAAATTTACTGTTGTTGTTTCCAGTACAGAGTACTATCGAAAAAAAAACTCAATTAGTCATCAATTTAGTATGTAACTGTCTATAGTTAATATATCTACGATAGTTCTATTGTACAATACATGTGTCAATAAACATTTTTCTATCGGATATCAAAGCGTCTATTATATTTAACTCCTTAAAAAGATAACCTCTTGAACAAGACAAGACATCTGAAACTATTATTTAATAAAGATTTACGTGAATATTTGACAAAATCTGGACTATTTACTACATTTACTAGAGTTGTCATTTTATATTTAATTATTTAAAAACTTCGGTGCAAGCTGATGAATATAGTATTAAATAGAGAGTGTGAGAAATTTTACTAGATTTGACGTAACTATAGTTTAGTAAGTTTTTTAAGGAATTAAAATATCAACGAAGTAGTCTTATAATTATGGTAGCTCTATAATTTTCTTATGAGTTTAACAACTATTAAAATATTAGGACAATATGTTATTAATATAATAATAATTAAAATAATTTTGTTCATTACATTATAAAGGATAAAAAAATAAATATTAGAATAATTATTTAGCATGACATTTCTTATAACACTATCTGCTCTTTGGTGAGAGAATTCTGAACGCGACTAACCTAATCTATTCAAAACTTTCGGCGCCAAAATTCATGTTAACATGACATGAACGTCCAGACTAAAAATAATTAATGTAAAATATATTAGAAAAAACATTACAAAAAAATAATTAATCAAGGTCACCTAAAGATCATAGCAGTTTGAATATCGCATGCTTATAACATGTGATGATATCATAATCTAACTCAATATCAAGGTTGCGTCGATGATTATAATAAATTAAAAAAGTGACTCAAGCAAGTCCAAGAGATACGTCGCCCACTTGCCTCGACTGGCATGCCACTTTCGCTAGCACATTATAATGTGAAAA
>JAOCNA010000023.1:8448105-8459000 GCA_026546675.1 Papilio helenus | reverse complement strand
CTTAGGCATTTATACATTTGACTTGAAAACAAATACAAGTGAATATTTGTACACTTTTTTTTAGTTTTATTCCCGCACACTAATTCCATATTCTCATGTAGATACGCGTTTAATGAATAATTAAAAAATATTTTTTAAGATTCTTTTCCTTTGTTACCAAATAACATCAAAGTTCCGTTTCCTAATAATTTCCTATCCAAGCGTCATCTCATTAGCACGAGCGGTAGCTGAACCCACAAAAAACATGGCCGCCGCAAAAACGGTCGCGAGATGACAGATACGATTCCAAATATTTCGGCGATGCGAGCCCTGAAACCGAAGACCCTTACATGATTTATTACACGACTTAAAGTATAACAAATTGCCTTCGAAAATTTGCTTATGGATTGTTTTTCTTTGTTGTATCTGAAGAAATTCCTACGGTTCGATGATTAGGTTTACATTATCCATACAAATTTGGTTGTTAACATTTTTATTTACTATTTGGTAAACGTATCAAGGACTGTCAGAACGTTGGGTGGTCTTTGAACTCTAACCGTAGTTTAGATCATTAATACTTCTAGATTCCATAGACTAGTAATTGCATTTTTAATGTTTTTATTATCTCACAACACAAACACATTATTGTATAAGAAATTACCGCGTAATTCCTTACCATTGAAGCGTACCCGCAACTGTAACCGAACCTATCATTACGTCTTGATTGTAGCCAACAAAAACACGGAGAGCCCGGAACTCGTATTATAGTAGCCGAAAACTAATTATTGACGCCTCGTGATAGTAATTAGCACCCATCTGCCACTACCAATCTGTACTTTCAACTTTAATGGGTAGAATGGAAATAAAAATAAAAATTTTACACATACCAGTCGAGCAATTGTGTGCTCTTTATCACTGTTCAATAAAGTCGTTATTTGATTGGAAACGTTAAAGTAGATGTAACTCACGCCTCTGATGCGACTTACAGACCACCCGTGAGCATTCACTGAACTAATGTAATGCTAAGACAGGGACGAACTAGGTCTAGAACATTCTACAGTTTGTAATATTCAAGAAGCTTATTAAACCAAGAAATATGTGAGAGGCCATAACGCGACACTAAAATTCGTCAACTCAAAGGCAATAGAACGATTCAAGTTTAACTAATTGATGTTCTGAACTCTACCTTTTTCATATAAAATAGAATAAAAAAAAATATCAGCACTGCAAAAGATACAATGATTTCAAATAGAATAAGTCCGACCCTGTGCGAACACATGTATAGGCATCCTAACAGCAACGTGCTTTACGCGTTGCCATTAATCTAGGAAATGCTATGCTATTATAAATCGTTGGCGTTTCAATGCTGTCGGATACTTCGCAAATAGCTCCCGTCAGACCCATGCTGGCGTAGAAACTGAAAAATAGCGCAGTTTCACTGCTTAAAGACCAGTTTACAGTTTCGCTGCCTTAACTAGAATATTTCACAATACCTAGTTTTTTTACAAATATGTTATATTAATACTGTTATTCAAGAGAAATCTGTTAATGATGACTTAGATACAGAAGGTAAAGAAATATAGAATGTTAGCAACACATTTTACTTACAGACAAACACTCTTTAATTGTTTAAGTAGCTTTAGTGTAAGATAGAATGTTCCTTACAACTTTTTATTATGAGTATATATCCCACCTGTTTGTTCGAAACAAGTCATGTTCTGACAGCCGTCAGAGCGAAGCTGTACCAATAGATAACGATCAGCATACGTCGACAAGGTTGACCCGGACTGAACTACGTGTGGTCCTAAGGCCGGCTGTCCGCGCAGGGTCGGCACGCGTGCTATGCGCCAAGACCGCATCATAGCCCGTTAATAAATGACCAAAGCGCGGCATTAGGCGGTTCGTATATATCATTTATGTAAATGATGACGAAGACATATCTAGCCCGCTCGCTCGACTTCACTCCACACGACTTGCGCGGCTCGCATACCACGTTCCACCTTTGTTAATAAATTCACGAGAGTTAGTGCTCGTTACGGATTTGTTTTGATCGTAGGATAAAATGGGTTTGTTGCAATCTCGTTGCATTTGTTTTTTTTATACTGTGTCACGTATTTAAAACCAATTGGAACATAAAGGTTCCTTTAATTTCCGATGGTTTTTACAAAGTTACTTTTCCTGCTAAGGTAAAAATAAACGCACATTATGTAACTTACTAAGTTGTAAGATGTTTGGACGTATAGGATGTTTCAATGTACATGAAAAGGTAAAAAAAACCGATATTTGTTAGTAAATGTTTATACGAAACATCTTGCTGTGCTATTAAATTGAATTTAGAGAGTTCTCAGCATGATTCGCCAGGTGTCGCACGCCTCTTCCACTTAATATATTTCAAATAGCCATTGTTTACTATTATAGTGGTATCTCGCAATACATTGTCAATTACCAACCCACAATGATTTTAAAGTACCTTTGTAGAGTATCTCATTGTTATGTTGTGACAACTGTTTGTGACTCAATATAGGTAAGATTGATTTGTGAATTTCTATTTGTGGTTTACTTTGGAGATGTATGGATGTGATATATCGTTTTACTATTGCTTAATGATGACGTATGACGATGCATATTATTTTAATAGTTTGTAAGAAAATATTCTAAAGAATGTATTAATAATATTCTATGAATTAATAGTGTGAAAGGTATTGTGTATGGGAAAAGGGAAATTTAAAACAGTTTTTAATCTAAACTCACTTTTATTTATACACTAATATACACATTATGATTAGATTTACTTCAATTACTAATCATTTGAACATAGCTACAAATCATTACATATTACGTCAGAGTCCCTAAACTCGATCTTAAGTAAATTAGGATCATCAAAACAGAACAAATCATACTCAATCAGCACAAGTTTATTACAAAAAATCCTTATTAAATGAAAAGGAATACAATCTGGTTAGCCACGTGTCCCTCTCGTCTACGGAGGTCCGTGTTTGGACACGTTGCCCGCTATTAGCGACCCGCACCCTGCGGCTTCGCAAAACTGTCCGAGTTTTTATACACGCCTCGCATCGGTTTGTCAACTGGCACATTAGCCAAGGTGTTTGTATCGTGGTGGTCCTGTTTTTTTGCTCTACACGATGTTAATTGATGACAATTGTGCTCGTCGACCGTTCGGGTGAAGAGAGATGTTTCCTAAACAGATGGAGTTCTGGACTAAGTTTACTAAAGAAATGAGGAACTGAAAAAAATCTGAGATCTAGGTTGATAAAGCCTGTTTTGTGTTTTATTGATTAGCTTTACCTTTCGATCATCCTTCTTATAACCTCCCACTATTTTTCACCGTTTGAATAGATTGTTTTTGTTCTTTAATAAAGGCTTAAAAGCTTGTAGTAAAAAAAACCCACTCTCTAAGTGTATCCAGTCCAATAGTGATTACGTCGATCATAAAAATGTAAGTATGCAATAAGATACTTTTTTCTTTGTTCATCAAATTATAATAAGGTAAATGTTTAGTAACGCGTTGCTCGTACGCAATGGCAGCTAATTGGCGTCGCATCCGGCGGAGGCTGCGCCGTGTTGATGGCGCGAGCTTTTTGCCCGAGCTTCGGCGCGTAAAAGCTCGCTTCGTAATCACGCTAAATATATCGCTACCGAGTCGCGAGGGAGGCTCCCAGCTTAATTGTTTGCGATTAAAATATTCCACAACTAAACGTGATGTCATGCTTAGTTACGTTATAAGAGGAGGTTTATAGTTATTTTTTATGTTTGTTTATAATCAGAGAGTATAAAATTTAATGGGACATTCCGACGCAATACAAATACCAAGTAATTTGACAACATGATAATTTTAATGGTTTAATCTCACATACTGTATTCTATATAATACTTAAATCCTCGTACATTACTATTTAATTTGGAAGTTGCTGCAAGATGCTGAAGTACGAATGATATCGTCACGTGGGATCCCATTTATTTTTAATTTTCCGAGAAATAAGACATAATGTATCTATCGACATTTCACTTTTAGATTATATTTTGTGAAGATTTTAATAAAAAAAAGTAATTCAGTAATTTCATTAATGCTTTATTCGTCATAAACAAATCTTTACACATTGAAATTATGGACATCGATCTAAAATCAATCGATCAACGTGTAGATAAGTCGATATACACTAGCATCATAATTAGGCACGCGAAATTAGGTCGTAGCAGTGCGGGTACCGGCTAATGGCCGTTCACGCTTATCGATCAGAGCTGGCTGGTAATAAAACGCGTCGGTGGTCGTAAACCCGCGCTCGAAGCTTGGCTACCGGCCCCGGCGCCCGCGCATCAAAGCGACGCGCCGACAAAGACGCCGCGCTGTCAACACGGTCGCGGCCCGCGGCTGCCGGCTCGCCCCCGGCCTCAAATTATAAACGATGAGAGCTATCCACAATTGAATATTAAACGTAACATTTGCATAAAAATCACATCTCGCCCGGTTAATGGGATACGCGAATTAAACGGTATCGAGACAAAACCACGAAATATTCACCGGCGCTGTATAATTGGAATTTAAACGAAGTTGCTTCAATATATGATAGAACGGAATCATACAAACTATGTCTGGCATAAGTGAAACTACTCTATTATTCTATCGATTTTGCAATTAATTAAAAAAAAACAGTGACACTTTTCAATATTCCTTATGCCAGCTTCTCTACTATATGTAATCCTCAACTCTGTAGTTTGCATCGTACATAAAATGTCTAGTACATCAAGTCATAAAAAAATGTTTTATCCGTTAGTATAAAGTTTGTGCTAAACAGCGAATGACTGACTTTATGTTTACCATTTGGTGGCGGTGTCGCCAAAGTGATCCTAATCCGGCTGGAACGATCCCAAAAACTGTGTGCGTCTTAAGACGAGAGTCGCCATTTTAATTGGCCGTATTAGAACAGATCCCCTTATTAATAGGTTGATTACTTGCGGACCCGCAGCGGCGGCGGGCGCAAGGCGGCTCCGTGCGGCCGGCGGCGGAGTGCACGTCTTGCGAGGCGACATTAAGAAAAGCTGCGCTGCAAAACGGTTGCCAGTACTACTAATCCACCAATAAAGAACTTCAAAGAAACCAGCCACGGCCGTATTACCCGCTTATCGACTTTTATAAATGCCCATCGAGCGTTTTGATTGTTATTCATGCCGTTTATTTCGCTTTAAGAAGTACTTTAGCGCTTTCGAAGTTGATAGCTGATGGAAATATCAATATTGTCCGAAAATAGCGTCGCTATCTGAACTGCGGTATAAATCTGCGAGGTGTCGGTGTTGGCGTCGGCCGTATCTCGCGGCCATTCGCCGGACGATGGTTTGTATCATTCGCGAAGCGGCGCACAAAGTATTTGAAGTACTTACGCTGCTACGTATCGACGAAAATAAAACTGAATGGAAATTTAAACGTTTCAGTTTATTGTGTTTGTGATTTACAAAATGTACAGTGTTCAGCTGTAATTATAATCAATTGACCTGAGTTAATTTAAGATCAACCACACTTTTGTCTATAGCATTTAATAAAATCGATTTCAACATAGTTACATTATGTGTTCTTCCGACCACTGGGGATCGTGGTTGGCGTCGTCTTTGAAGAACGTCTCCAGCTTGACGGGAGCGAATCTATAGCCCTCGGGCACTCCAGGGTTCCTTTTTAGGAAAGAGCCGGTGGCCAGCCGCCTCGTCACCCACTCTATTGGTACCATGTCGCATTTCTTTGATATAAAGGCGGTGGGTGAAGCTATTTTGACAAACGCTGTTTTTATATCTGAAAAAATAAGAAAAGTAAATTATTTTCACCCTTCTCTCCTCCTTTCTCCCTGTTTTTATTTGACTGTTACACTTTCAACAGTTCAAATTCATGCTTACGAAATCTATAACGACTTAATAACAAAGTCCTTTTTTTGACCGACTTCCTAAAAGGACGTATTAATTCGCCTGTTCTTTTTTTTGGTTCACATAAACATTCAAAGGCACTATATGTTAACATCCTGTTGTTTTAAAGTAACGGATATAAAGTTTGTTTACAGTATGTTAGCAGCTTATTTGTTATATCTTGGCAATATGACCTTAAGTTATATTTAGTTTAAGTTTCGTAATTACAAACAAGGGAGATAACACTCCAGTGTTATATGAGGTCAGGAGAAATAAGTGAAATGATATCGGATTACGTAATACAAACAGAATATTACTCAGTACCTGGCTAGAACAAAAATGTGACGTGAAAATAAAGACTATTTCATTCTTCAATTAAACGCTCCTTATTTTAAAGTTACAAGTACGGCGTTTGGTCGTGGTATAAAATTAATCAATAATAGGCGTCGCCAGGGGACAATGGGGGCAGCTGCCCTAAAAATCTAGACCTAGCCAGATCATCGGCTAGCGACGCTAAGCAATGAAAACAATACCTTATTATCCAAAAATGGTTACGGTCACAAAAAAAATCTAATCAAGACATCGTTCGTTCAACACGAAACCAAAATTCGAACTTACGACTTCATGTTTTGCCTTTCGCATAAATGAAAAATTAAAAAAAAAACAATGTTCTTACTGGCAGCTTTGAGTATTTCAAAAACTTTGGCATTGGTCTGATTAGATATGGCCGCTTTGCCTTCCAGATCGTGCGCTTTGACGCCATCTCCAGCGGTGATCCTGTCCTTGTTCAAAAGTAGACATTGGCCTGGCTGTTCGGGTAAATCGAACACTTGCTTTGTCTTGCCTTCTATAAGCAAACTGCCCAGCTTCAGACCACCAACTGAAACACAACATAAAAATAAGCAAGTTGTAAGATCAAAAATAGGGTAGGGTAGGCTTAGGTTTCCCATTTAAGTTAAGGTATTTAATTAAAAATATCCTTACCCCTTTCTAATCTAATCCTATTGGAAATAATGCATGAAGAAAAAAATGTCAATCAATATTCTGTCTAGAAGTAGTTTTAAAGCTTCAATACTTTTCATATGTGAAGTTTCTGTTTTATAATCGCAATGTGCGACATTTTAATCGGAGAAAATGAAACAAAATTTATTATTATCTACAACCAAATCGTCAAGGCGTTATTCAATTTTCATAATAAACGTGAAATATAAAATTATAATTACTTCTTACAAGGTCAAGGTCATTAAGTCATCACATCCTGGATTAATGAAGTTATTCTATAGTCAAATACCCATCCGTACCATTTACAAAACTAAAAGTTTTGTTCAAGGCCAAACAAACAAATAGAAATCTAGTACAGTGAAAAATGCCGGATAGAAAATACATGAAATAGACTTCTTAACTCAGTCGAATAATACTACTAGATTTAAAAGAAATAATTATAATTCTTACCTTCTTTAGGATAAGACATTTTTCTGACTTATTGGATGATATACTAGTAATGAAACGGCCTTAACACAGGAATTTATGCACCGCGACCAACCTATTTAACAGAGAGAACCTCTTATAAAGTTTTGACGACGAATATTATTTGAATACAACCACGTGCTCGAAGCTACGCGTTAGCTATCTGACGAGTTTGTGATAACAATTTATAACGCGACTACATAATTTGATACTCTGAGCATATTATAGAAACTATTTTGTAAACATTCTACCTTGCGTGTTATTGTTGTTGCCGAAAATGTTATTTCGTAAAGGTAATTTTAAAATGTAAAATTAAATACATGTCATACATAAAATACTTGAACTGGAACTAATGTGGAGTCAAAATTTACTTGTCGGTGTCTCTTCTGAAAAGGAAAATGAAATTTTCAGGAGGATTTATTACTAAACTTTATACAAGATTCAACAGCTGAAAAAGATAATCTTATTACATTGATGATTTTCTTTTTGTTTTATTAGTTTTACATTTTACAAGTACCAAGTATAGTTCTGCGTAGTACTTCTATTGCTATTTCAGTCACTCAATGGGCGTACTTGATCTCACTCGCAGTCAACTTCAATTCAAATTCAAATTATGTATGGACATTCAATTATTTCGTGATACTTGTCGCTCCTATACGCTTCATAAATTAAGGTTGTTGTTGCCGCATTTTTGCAAGATATTCACTTGAGTCTACCATTTCTTATTCAGGTACGTACATAACTGTTTTCAATGTTTCTATTTATAATCATCCTAGACATTAATAATACGAATATCCGTATGAATAATGCAATTTGCAGATTTAAGTTGTGTTAAGTTCTCCAGGTTAAGTTTACTTATGATAATTATTGCTATGTAAACATCAAATGACAGACAATGTGGTGCTCCGCATGGCATTATTGCTCGCAATTGTTTTGTTACATAAAACTTTGAAACCTTGATTTTTATTATGAGTAAACTAATTATTTATGTTAAGTATACTTAAGTTTCATTCAAAAATCATTTTGCAGTAACTTTTCGGAACTTTGATTAACTTTACATTGAACATCAACAAAGTTCCATGGGATTTAACAGTTACGTAGTAATAATTTATGTAACATTTTTTAATTAGCAGATTTTATATTTACTGCTAGAAAAAATATTTTTACGTTCTCGTCTCTTAAATAGTGTGACATATCAACTTGTAGCTTGTAATATAAATGTTTTATTTTTGTAAATATCAAACATTTATTCAATATCTTATGTATGTTAAACTTTACCCAATCTTTAAACTTTATCAACTTTGATATTTTTACAAGTATTTGAGTTTTTACTTTGTCTATTAATTATAATACAAATATAAGATAACATAATCGGTTCAATATTACTCGGAGAATCCTTAATGGATTTATTTGAACAAATTGACATTGAAAATGCAGAATGTAAAGAAATTCCTTTTTTTTCTTTATATCTCTTGTTCTGTCTACTCTGAGGCAATCTATAAGATTTTAGTTTGTCATGTAGATCGGCAATGGTCATTGCTTTTTCAGGATGCCGAATGTTCATTTGTTTATTCACCTACTTGTATCAAAAATTTAATTTGCTCAGTAAGAAATGTTTTAAACATTTAAAGGATTTGATCTATCATTAAAATTAGCTAAAACAATGAAAAAACATCTGTAACATAATTCTTCACTTATAAAATTTAAATAGCTTTATTGTACTGGGTTGTTCTCTAGGAGATATTTACATGAACTGTCTAGAATTTACAGTATGATCTTTGATGTTTTGATAGTAGTTGCTACCGAGGAAAAGAGTTACATCTGTTAGGTGACCCGATAAAACACTGTTTTTATTGAATGAATCTTATGTGTCAGAATTACTTTTCCTCTGCAACCTGAAGTGTTTATCTTTTAAAAAAAGTAAATTAATTATTACATACATAATTAAGAATTTTCAATACAATCAATAGAGAACATTTATTATCAAACTTATATAAAGAGGATGCTAAAAGATCAATTTAATCAAAATAGAGTAATTATACTGATAGTATTGAAATAACCGGGGTGTGGTATTGGCCCACATTGGCTGACAATGTTTCTACTATTATGATATGCTAACTGTAAATAACAAACAAAAAACATTTGATTTCAATGTATAGTTATTGTATCTAGGGATGTTCTAATAATACGCAATTAAATAGTTCACTATAATAATAAACATAACGGATTTTATTTTATGTAAACAATAATTTCGTACTTACATTTTAAGATTACAAGAACATTTATTTTAATAAAAAAAACATAATTAAATGAATACAAACAACAACAATATAATCATCATCTAGAGGGGTCAGTTGAGATTATGGATTTCCTCTCTCACCTTATTTACTTACATCAATTTATATTGTTTCGGGTGATATAAATTCTTCGTTAAGACGCTAATTTTAAATTTGGACAGGCACTGGCTTGTCCAAATTTAAAATTCAAATTTCGAATTAGTGCAGTCACTAGGTGACGTTTTTGATGCAATAATTCGAAATTCGAATCTTGTAAAACCGCCAACATTTAGACGCAAAAACACATAATGTAAATGGTTTATCAAGTTTTTTACAAACACATCTATTTCGAGTGCACAAGCACCTTGTGCTTTAATGATTAAGATGTTATATTAACATTTAAATTCATTATCCAACTCCTGCACCTCCAAACTGTTACCCAGGAAGCTCAGACCCGCGTTGTCCCAAACCCACCACACCCGCGCCTCCAAACTGTTACCCAGGAAGCACAGACCCGCGTTGTCCCAAACCTACAACACCTGCTCCACCAAACTGTTACCCAGGAAGCTCAGACCCGCGTTGTCCTAAAGCGACAACACCTGCTCCACCAAACTGTTACCCAGGAAGCACGGACCCACGTTGCCCTAAGCCCACAACACCTGCGCCTCCTAAATGTTACCCTGGAAGCACAGATCCGCGTTGTCCCAAACCTACAACTCCTACACCTGCAAACTGTTATCCAGGAAGTAGAGATCCAAGATGTCCTCAGACGTCTTCTCCAAAACCTGTGTGCTACCCAGGTTCTCCCGACCCTAACTGTCCACAACCCTCACGACCTACTACAATAAATCCACCTACGTATTTGCCACCTACGACTCCAGAGTTTAAATGCTACGCTGGATCCACAGATACACGGTGTCCGAAACCAACCACACCTGCACCTCCAAACTGTTACCCAGGAAGCTCAGACCCGCGTTGTCCCAAACCCACAACTCCTGCACCTCCAAACTGTTACCCAGGAAGCTCAGACCCGCGTTGTCCCAAACCAACAACACCTGCTCCACCAAACTGTTACCCAGGAAGCACAGACCCGCGTTGTCCAAAACCTACCACTCCTGCAAGACCTAACTGTTACCCAGGAAGCTCAGACCCGCGTTGTCCTAAACCCACAACACCCGCACCTCCAAGGTGTTACCCAGGAAGCACAGACCCGCGTTGTCCAAAACCTACCACTCCTGCAAGACCTAACTGTTACCCAGGAAGCTC
>JAOCNA010000023.1:8092284-8103199 GCA_026546675.1 Papilio helenus | reverse complement strand
ATCCTTTGTACGTTTACCAAAATACATTCCATAACAATTATCTCTCAGCTTACCGCAATAAATATATTTAACGTATGAAAACTTTATGTTACTTAATTACATTGGCTGCAGCCGTAGCGATGCAGCCGCAACGAAAAAATACGCCTGCGCCTGTTTGATTCCACTTAGACCCGAGCTGCACATGAGGTTTCTTATTAGAGTGGTAGTAAAGATTGTCTCAAAATTGTTTTTAATTTTTTAAAACATGGCCTTAGGTGTAGGTACCTAATGAGGTACAGGAACTAGGCTTTTTCTATTGTAAGCATATTTAACATGTATTACCTACTAGGTGTTTATGTTAAAGTTGTTGGAATAGGTTTGTGAGCCCTATCCCATTTACTGTGATGCTTGAATACTTAACTTTATGCAAAGATCTTCATAATACTATTTTGTCTTTCTGTTGTGAAAAACTAAAAGTCAATATTCAATTCCATCAGGTATGTTACGTAAAATGTTACGGTCTTAATAGCTCCTTGAAACATTTTGTTACTCTCTGCAGTTTAAACAAGTGAAATAAAGATGGCGCAAGTGGAATGGATCATTTTCATCAAGTCCTTCGAAATGTTGCGCGAGGAAATCGCTATTTCATACCATTGCCACGGCAGTTCCCCGCACGACTCGGCACGGCACTGCATAACAGGGCAGTCTATTATACAACCACCAGCCACCGACATGTGCCGCCCATTTTTTAAAATCTATGCTGTTTTTTTGCTTATCAATATTTTTTACTTAATACTTAGACGCGATTTACATGAACGATATATTAAAATTCAAACTATAATGGAGTTACGTTGATTTTTAAATAAGAAAAATTTGGAAACCATCAAAAATTAGGTAGACAGCCAATTAATATTCTATGCAGATTTCTACTGAGCAGCGAAATTAGGTTTTTATTTTATTGTAAGTGTAGTAATTATATTCATAGATATACATAGGGGAACTTTTGCTGTATATGTGGACATGCTCGTCAGACACGTTACGTAAAAAGTATGCTACGTATTTAAGAAAGGTTGCACGTTTTTCTAAAGCACATCGAGCCGAGACCGAGGCGATGTAATTTGCATGGTGTGTATAATTTGGTAGGAATCAAAGGATACGTATCCGCGGCGGCGGCGGCGGCGCAGGCGCAACTTTCTCTTTCCACAGCCACTGCCGCTGCCGGCGCCTGTCAATCTGCGGGTTTGGAATTTTAACTCGCTCCAACTATACCGACAACTCGTTAACTCACATTACATTTCCAATTCTCTTACAGTTCTTTTCAAATACTTCTAAGGAATATTGTTATCACAACCAATTTTTAATTTGACCTGAAAATTTAAATGTATGAATGCATTATAATTAAATAGAAGGATTACCGATGTTCAATTGAATTGAACACTTGACGATATACATCTGACAAAAACGATTTTTCAAAATGCGAAATATTAAGCAACTCATTAAAGATTGATAACCTCGTTGGTGGGCCGGGTGCGCGCGGCACACAGAGGTGCGCGTGCGCCGCCGACACCGTGCGCACACACGCACACACACACACCCCGCGCCATTATCTACATTCATCACCAAAGTTAAGTTTTACTCGGCAACTTTTGTCCAGATTTAAGTTTTGTACAGCAAGACGAGATAATGTTGATGGTATAATAAGACCAGCCAGTATTGGCTCGACGGTAATATTTGATTTGATAGAACATAATTTTTCGAAAAAAGTCTTACGTTCAAAAACATCTTTGATTTCTTTCTTTTCATCAAAAGGTTGCTCTTCTGGACTAACAGAAGTTTTCTCTTTAGTTCCAGACATTACTCAATACTTTGTACGGAATGAGAGCTTCAATCGCACTAATGATAATTTGTGTTTACCAGTTTCTGAGGTAACAACTTATCGTGTTGAATATGAAGCTTGATAGAAAAACAAAACGAAATATAACAAATGTCTTATACAGGATGTCCCATTATTAAGGAACGTATTTATATGAAATTAAATGTTTTATATCAAGTGTTACAAATTGAGGCAAATCAAAAATTATTATGTCATTTGTCAAAAATGTCACGGAAGACATAGGTTTTTTTAGTAAAAGGAAAATAAAACATCGATGCCGAAGATTTAAAACATTTTAGATCATATATTTTTCATATCTGGAGAAAAAATACTAGATATCGCGTCATGGTTTCAACTAGTTTTGATCCCGAATTTAATGATCGCAATTTATCCTCAATTTTTTGAATTTAATTGCATTTAATGGTTTGACAACAATCAAAAAGTTACATTTTAGTTTGTAATCGATTTAAGTTAAGTTAACTTTAAATTCTAAAGAGGAATACGCATACGCAGAGATTGGCATGGAACTCTGAAGTCAGGATTTTTGTTTTAAAAATGAAACATACTGTAACAATATTATCATTGTTAAATACACTTATAATTAACTATTTGCACTGGGTGTTGACATTGCCTCTATATCGACCATGAAGAGATAAAGATTTAACAAAAGATCGTTATGAATTACAACACCTCACATAATTGCACTACCGCGTTGTTTGCTCTGGGATAATGGACTTCTGTTTGCTACTAAATAAATGACACCACAATTAATACTCTCAACATCTACAAAATGTTATCTTCAAAGAAAAATATTTTTTTTAGATTACGTAATCCATAAGTAACTATCGAATTAGATATCTAGATGACTTCGTGATTGTGTTCGTACCTTTAACATACGCCATAATTTCAAACCACTCTTTTTTGTTAGAATGCTTATAAAATAAGGCAGATGTAAACGTAGGAAATGTTGTTTTCACGATTATGTATTTCGTTATCCCTTCATTATTTAATGTAAAATGTAATATAAATAGGTTTCTTATATACTATTTGCATAGATACATATGCATCAAAATATTATTTATAGTAAGTTTCTGTTTAAAATTTTCCATCTCTTTTTACGTGGAAAGTGATCACGAACAGGATTATCATGATGAATGTCTTTTACTTGTCTTTAGGCATTCTTTAAAACTCTAACTAAGTTTTATTGAGTGTTTTATTTTAATTTGTGGGAAATGAAAATGAGCAATTTGTTTTACGTTTTTTAGATATACAATATTCTTAATTTATTTATTACTTTTACATAATTTATTCGATGAAAATTTTATTATCCGTTAAATCAATACTGCTAAGCAAATCTTCCTTATTTTTTTCTTGTACATTTTTACTCAAATCTTGTTCGCCTGCTATTTCTTTACTTTTTTGTTGCCGTAATCGTTTCCTGTTTTGAATGTAGAACCATCTGTAATTAATAAATTTAAATTATTAAATGTAATTGCATACAAAGGGAAAGGGAATTAGCAGAGGTTAGAAAGGATCTGTTGAATAAAAAAGGTATCACATTAGATAGTACTAGACGGAATAAAAGAAGGGACAACGATACACTAGAGCATAAAGTAAGAAAGATGGTGAGCTGTCTCATACTATAGGACAACCAAATAAACACAAACAAGAAAAAAACAGAAGAAAAGAGTAGGGAGAACCAATAATTTAATACATTACAGTAAAAGAGTCTTCTCTTTGTGTTTGACACGATAAGACAATCAAATAAACAAAAGTAATGAAACATAGAAGAGGAAGAAGGGAAGACGAGACAGAAAATAGATGTATCAAGAAGTTTAGTGAATGTCACAAGATAGATATAAGAGGTAACTCAACAGGAAATTAACAATGACGTCCTTGAGTTACTGTCTATGCGTACCCAAAAATCAAAATAGGCGGTACTGTAAGAACTGTGCTGAGGTAGAACACGATGCCGGCGTCTATCTTCAATGTCATCATGTACAACCAGGAGTAGAAGGGACCAAACATCATTGATGTGAGCACCTCCATTAGATTGAAGAATGACGTCATCTTACCTGAAAGCATAGACATGAGTTAATAAAAAGTACATAAGTCAAGTTAAATGTTGTCTGCATGATCATAACCATGCACCATGAAAGAAGAGAGGTTTGACTAAATCAACAACACCTTTAACCACAACGTGCGTGTACGGGGCCATAGATTATAAGTACAATATTAACAGATAAAAAAAATTTAGAATTTATTTCATCGAATATATCCGGGACCAAGGTGTGTTGAAAGAATTACGTCTGAGAATTGTGCCTTAGTTATATAGTAAGTACTGATTTAATTTCTATTTTAATAACAACATAAATTTATTTCTGTAAATGTTACCATAACTAGCGTTTGAACAAAATGGAAACTACTAGAACTATAAAAAACACTACAACAAAAATATGACAATCAAAATCATTTTAATATATTGCGTAAAAAGAAACATGTAGCATTTTTGTAGTTCAAGAGAATTATTACTTTATTGGGCTCAAAAATTCAAGAGTTGTCATATTAAAAAAAAACAAGCAGATAAACGGAACCTAATCTTGTATTTAAGATCTTACTATAAAGGTCCCAATTAGGTTTAGTTTCAAATTATTTGCTTAGTTCAATATATTGTAAACAATAATCTTCATTTTCCAAGCTTACTTTAAAATAAACGAAATAGAAAATAAATGCCACTGTGTGACTAAGAAAATAAGGTGTATTTTTGAATAATTTCTAAAATACTAAACAAAATGCTTCTCAGGCTCTAAAAATTCATTGTTCAATATAAAAAGGTGTGATTTCAGAGTCACTTGTCACTAGCTTTTAGATGTTTTGATTCATAAAAAAGACTCCGTTATACTTAAAAAAAACAACTTTCTATGTTTAAAAGCGACACTTAAATCACACCTGTTAATAAAGATTTTACTAGTCTTCTTAGAATCTTAATGTTTTGTATTTTTAGGTATTGTTTTTCCTTAAGTAAATAAGTTCTTTAAACATAAGTTATCGATAAGCATAGATCTGCAACATAAGTATAAAACCATAAAAAATAACGTGAAAGTGATATCTATTATAAAACATGAATATAAAGTATTTATTATTCAAAGCATTTGTGTTTTACTTCAAACCCAAAACGAGTTTTTGTACTCTTTTACCCTATCCTCACAGAAAAGCGCCATCAAATAGTACCACTTATTACTGTCAAAACAACAAATTGCACCCTTGATAGATGTGGTCATCGCCACATTACACAGGTTTTAATTACATAAGTACCAGATTAATGGTAGCTGTTCCCCCTTAAACCCAGCCTCTAGATCATCGGTTGACGACGCCCGTGCCTGAGTAGTCAAAACAGAAAGAGTTATTATTAATATGAAAAATGCTTGGCGCAGTCGTCGTGTTAAATTTGCTACACTAACGTAATCTACTTAATAAAAACAATTGAAATTCTATAAAACATATTTCTTGTTTAGGTTCGACAATATCTTTTCAGTTATGCATAAAGTTATTAACATTTAAATTGTTTTGTTTAAACTTTTTGTTACTGTAAAGTAAGTATATAATTGAAGTATAATACCTAAAGTAAAGCATACTTATTTAAAAAAAAATTAAGCATCCCAGAAATTATAAATAGTGTCTGCTCTGGCGTGGCAGATAGACAACATAACTTTTGTCGTCTATTTAAAAAAAAGTATTTTATACTGTCATCTTGACATTAATTAATGTCAGTTTTGACAACCTCGTACTTTGGAAATGTCCAAGAAGTAAACAATTTGTAATTTTATTCTGTCGCTTGTTATGTTAAAATGGAAATCGAAATAAAAATAGTAAAAGACATAAATGACGAAAAAGGACATATGTCGATTTGTCGTATATGTTTAAAAAGGGGTACACAGAGGTTTAAGTCTCTTTTTGATAAATATAAAAGGTTGTCTCTTTTCGATCATATTAATGTTTTAACAAACATCGATATAAAAATAAACGATGGTTTACCTGATACGATATGTTTAACATGTTACGATGAATTAGAGACAGCTGTGAATTTCAAAGAGAAATGTGAAAATGCTAATAGTATCTTCAAAAATACGGATTTAGACACGATATTGAAGGGTGAGACGTATCCAGAAATTGTAGTTAAGAAAGAACTCGATGAGAACTCTGAAGCGTCCGATGACGGCAACGAAGACATATCCACACAGTATCTGAAAGACGAGTCAATAAATAATGAATCTTTTCTGGCTGTAACAGAGGAAACGAAACCATGCCCTGAGTGTACAGTCCAATGCCACGACTGTGGCTCTTTTTTCAAAAGTAAATGTAAATTGGGAGTGCACTGGAAGAAAACCCATATGTTAAATACTTTAGTATGCTCTACATGCAAAAGGACATTTAAATCTTACAAAGCTTACCACAGTCATAAGAAAGCAAAAAAGCGAAGTTGCACTTCCTTAGCGAATGGAATGATTGATATTACCGGTATTGGTAGATCTCGGACATTCCATTGTAAACAATGTCCTTATAAAACCATAAGAAATAAAGATATACAAAGCCATGTTGTCATTCACAGCGGAGAAAGACCATTTAAATGTGACATTTGTTCGAAAACATTCACTCAATTAACCACGGTACAGAATCACAAGGAAATAGTGCACAAGAAATATAAAGTCGAAATCACATGTCAGATTTGTGGTAAGAGAGTGAGAGGTAGATCTCAGGTGTATCGTCACATACGCGGTCATGATAAAATACAATGTCCTATATGCAATATAACACTGAGTAGATTAAGTAAAAAACAACATATGCAGCGGCATGGTTCAAAGACTTATACATGTGAAGTTTGTGCATTAGCGTTTTACACTGCCGCAGAATTAACCAATCACAAACGCAACCATAACAAAGGTAAACCTACACATAAATGCGATTTATGTGAGTTCAGATCGAATAGAGCTGACAGTATGAAAAGACATAAAAATAGGCACACGGAAGACAATGTACCATGCATTACTTGTGGTATGTTTTTCTTGACGAAACAAAAGCTTGTTTTACATGAAAGAATACATTATGAAGAAAAGAAATATTTTTGTCCTTATTGTAATCATGGATTTCACAGCAGTCGTTCGGTGAGGAAACATGTTAGTATAAAACATAAACATCTTGTTAAATTGAATAAAAAGCAAGCATTAATTATCAAAGATGAAGTGCCCGCACTAGATCCTTACAGTCCAAAAATTATTGAAGTTGAAACATCACCGATGGAAGATTTATTAGAAAAAAATATTATATGTTAATATTATAAAAAACTTTTACTATTATTACGCTTGTATAACTCAATTGTAGTTATAAATAATATCAAATTAAAGTATTGTAAATAGTTTTTATTGGTACATACAAGATGGATGAGCAAGATATTGACTTACGATAACTCGTTATTGATAATTCTGAACAAAAATGTATAGTGGCTTCTTCGTCTTTGCATGAATAATCTTAATTTTATATGAATTTGCGTAAATATATCAATTTAAAAAGTAAACATTACTACGAGCACACAGGTAGCATAGCAAATCGTTAGCATATAGTTTTGTTTTGTTTTTAAAATGGGAACGTTTCGAATAAAGTTGGGAATTTCATGCTTACTGGCAACTCTACAAACTAGCAGGTTTTCTCCTGTCAATATCAACAAACTACTATAAGTACTTGTTGGCATTTTCTCTGTACCTATAGTATATCTATCATCATCACCAATAGTACAGACTAGCTGTTTCCCGCGACTTCGACCACGCAATATTAAAATAAAAAAGTAGTCATATGCCTGTCTATGTCAGCTACCCTTCAGTGAAAGTCTGGTTGAAATCGGCCCAGCCGTTTCGGAGATTACCCGGAACAAACGCGGCTTGCGGACAGATAGACAGACAAAATTTTTTTAAATAAGATTGCATCAGCAACGCAAATAGATCATCTTCCCTAAATCTGGAATTTTTCTTTTGATACAAACAGACACTCCAATTTTATTATATATATAGATTTCGACATTTTCGACAGTCGCATCTGTTATAATCTTTGATGGTTGGTAGTTGTAATTCTTAAAACTTCAGAAGCTACTAAAATATACAACGATTAAATCAAGAAAGAGATAAGATATGGCAAAGCTTCAAGACGTTGATTAATTATGATGTCAGTTGAATCTCTACAAATATTCAAAACATCGTCTTCAATTTACTACAAACTATGTGAATTTGAATATTTTAAATGGTATGCTAGTCGTTTATAAAAACGAACGGCTATTTGAATACTCAAGATCAAATACGTTGGAGATTTTATTTTCTTTATAAAACAAATGAATGATATTATTTTCATTTGTTTCTTAATAATCGTAATTCTATATTGTTAAATTTATACTCGTATTAGAGTTAGACAGTTACCCATTATATTTTTATGTAAATTATTAAATTTTATTTTAAGAAAATATCATATTTTGTTAATAAAAAGACTTATTACCTAGTATCAAAAACTAACTATAGTGAAATGAACTAAAGAATTTTTTTTTTAATTAATTTACATTATAAAACGAAAATGTCAGTGATTGTTAAAATAATCGATTATTATCACTGGCTTTTAAAATCAATAGAGGATTTCTTACCGTTCTTATGTCCATAATATCCTGTCCCTGATGAAGAACCGCTGCCAGTGGAGGAACCCTGAGGCTGCCGGCCCTCGTCCTCCGCCTCCAGAGGCAGTGGGTTTGACTCCATCTCGTCACTACACTTCACTTATCACTACACATGTCTTTGAATAACACAAAACACTAGTACCTGAAAAAAAGAAGAAAATATTTAATCTATGTCTAAATTTGGCATTTTTATTCAAAATATGCTTTGAAATATGTTGCTAAAATTATTGAAAAGTTGTGTATGTAATTAAAAACATTAATTAATATTAAAACAATTGGAAACTACTGATTCATTAATTTAAAAAAAAACTACGTACTAGCCACAAACATTCTATAAAAAAGAACATTAAAACCACCACTCCACAGATAGCATTGCAAAAAACTCCAATTTACAATTTCAAATTTCGAACGCTCTCCGAACGCGATCGCGTTAACCGAAATTCACGAAGCTTTCGTTTCGAAATCAGAGCAAGAGTGAAGTCCGGCGTATAAAATCAGTCCTGTAGTTGCAACACACTAGCGTAACGTGTCTAAATCAATGCATTGAAAAGAGACGACTATATTTTAATCGTTCGGTATTTAGGCGGGATATGTTTCTCTAATTAGAAATATTGTTTTAATTAATTATATTCTGCCCGAAGGCGTAACAAATGTGCTATTAAATTTTCTATACAAATATTTTGTTTCGCTCAAATCGCTTGGAAATACGAATTGGATCAATGTGTAGGCATAGCACACCGACATAGATTGATTTTATTTATTTAAACGACAGCTTTTCACTGAAAGTAACTCAAAAATACACAAAAAGGGGCAATTTGAACAATATTATTGATATTCAAATATACAGGTGATAACACTATATACAGACAACTAGTTATTATAACATAAATAATAATAAAATAAATATTCCCAGTATTTTTCCGAATACACGAAATAAAAAATACATTTCGGCATACGATACGGCAATCTCTGAAGCTTCACTTGAATTTATTACTATGGTTAGGGTAAAAGGGCTGCGAGTGTACTCTGAGGGAGATATTCCGAGGGCGTGCGTTTTGTTTACAAATTGCTCGTCGGCGCGTGACTCGGCGCGGTTTGAATCACCGCGAGATATAGCTGCTACCTGCTGATAATTTTCTTCAATATTACTCGAGACTACATTAAGCGGTGAGTAGCGATCTTTCTCGAGCAGCAATAACGGCCCGTGAATTGGATGTACGTGTTATTTTATGTTTGTATCAAATAAATAATGTACATTTTATTTTGACGGTTATGCGATCTAAATTATAAAAGATCTTTACTTTTTTATTGTACCTGAACTGATGACGAATTTTCAGTTCATCAGAAAATATTTCTTTTAGAATAATCGAAAACCTTTTACAGTTCCTTTCTCATAGATTAAAAGACGAGCAAAGTAGCATTTCAGCAAAGAAATTACACATGCAAAAGTAACTCGTTCTCTGAGATCACATTCCAAAGAAATGTATCTTAGAAATTGCAGTGGAGTAAGATGTAATGAAAAAAGTCTAGTGCAAAATATAAGATCCTTTTAGACGCTACTCTGATATTTCTTAGTATGAACACTGTGATGCTCATTCAAGGGGTTTTCTCATAGACTGTTTCTACTTTTATGCAGAATCAGCACAAATTATGTACGTTTTATGTGTTCTTGCGTTTATTTTTAATTAGATCTGTTATTTTCTTCTAATTAATAAACTCGACCGTTTTATTCCCTATAACTTTCTAGAAAAATATGATATTACACAGTAGTTAACAAAAAATACTTTTAATTAAGATACCTGGAATTTAATATTTAAAATCTAGGATAAATAAAGAATTTGAATAAAGAAAATCTTCAAAATACTGTATTCCTGTGATCACCTTGAGACGTAATCGTACCTCTCCAATGCTCAGTAATATAATTAACAGACGTCCTTCAAACCGAGGCAATATTTTCTACATTGCCTGTTAAATTAAGAGCTAATGCCAACTTGAATTCCGTTCCAAGTTTAATTTCGCGGAATGCTTTGAAGTTACTTAAGGTGAAAGGTTAATATAGAAGGTGATTGAAGTTCTTTCTCAATAACTACTGTCTTCGAACTGTTGCCGAAATTTAATTGTAATGTTTAAAATCAAACTGTGCGAATGTGAATTTAATAGGATATAGGAATAGAATGTATGAATAATTTTGATAAATGGAAAGGCAATGCATTTCTTTACTATTTAGATAAAGCCTATGCCTTCATTTTCCTACACATAAATTAGGTTAATTACAACTAATCGATTTACAATATCCAGAATATGGCACGTCGAAAACAAGAGTTCTCTTCTTCCCGATGAGCCAACTCAATTCA